>CANUEX010069091.1:0-134204 GCA_948099535.1 Jatropha multifida
CATCGCCGCCGTGCACGGTGGCCGGAAAATCGACATCGCCAGAAATTTGCAAAATTAACATCAAAACACTCAGATTTTCATGACCTCTTCAATTCCCAACTCAATTTTATCATCTAGTGTTTAATTTTATCAATTACCCAAATTTATTCAATTATAACCCTAATCTCCAAATCCTCAAATCTTAAAAAATTACTGGGTTTTAATGCAATAGAATCAATTTATAGCAAAAGGGGAAGGATTTCGAGCTCACCTTGCCGTCCAAGCTCGCCGAAAACTGCAGAAAATCACCGAAAATTGAAGGAGAGCTACTGTCAAAGAGACAGCAGCGTCGCGCGAAGAAGAAGAAGAAGAAGAAGAAGAAGAAGAAGAAGAAGAAGAAGAAGAAGAAGAAGAAGCAGGAGGAGGAGCTGGCCTTCACCGTCGGTTCATGACCGGAGGTCGCCTGGAGGGAAGGTGGCGATGGTGGCATTGCTCTGGTGTGAGGCGAACGAAAGAGAGGGAGAGGGGTTGTCGGGGAAGAAGGGTGAGCGAGAGAGAGAACGGGGAAGGAGAGGGAATTTTTTTTTTTTATTATTTATTTTTTTATTATTTATTTTAATTAAATGGTTTCGGTTCAATTTGAACCGATTTGGTCTAACCCAATAATTTCGCCTAATTCCATTTGATTTAAGGATTTTTCGACTGAGTTAGACTATTTAAATTCGGTTTTCGATTCGGTTGCGGCATAAAATATTATTTTTCGCCAATTCTCATTGGTGAAAATTTACAATTAAATTTTAAATAAAAAATTCTTTTGAAAATAAATTAACTGGTCATTTCAAAAACAAAATGAAGTAGATAAGAGGCATTATAGCAAGTAGTTTATACGTCAAAGTATAATACAAATTAACTATTTATATTTATTTTAATCTAAATAAAACTTATTCTAATATTATATAGATAAAAAATGAATACACAGTCATTAATCAATGTATAACGAATGTAATATAAAAAATTATCTATTTGTACCATATATAGAAGTGGGAATGAGGGGAGAGAATAATTATATTCCCGATAATACCCTTAACAAAATTTAAAATGTTCTAAAATAACTTTACTAATGATCAATTAAATTTTCTTTTAAATATGATGTTTAATAAAAAATTAATATTAACTACACCAATTAAATTTTATTTTAAATATTATACGTAATAGATAATTAATTATATATTAATAAATATATTTTATTTTAATTATTTTAATATTAAATAATAACGCTATACATGAAAACATAAATTTTGTTATTTACTATATATGTTTTTAATTTTATTTAATTTAGGATTTAAATTAAATGTTAAAACTAAATACATATTACATATTTGATGTATTTATTATATATATTATTTTGTTCTATTTAACTTAATAGATAATAAATTAAATTTATAATTTATAATATACATGCATGTGGAAATAAAAGAGGGAATTATGTGATTTCTTAAAATAGTATTAGTTTAATTTGAAATTCCTAATATATTAAATTATTTATTTTGTATTTTAATCATAGAAAATAAAACTATTTATCCTTTTGAATATCCTTTTTAGTTCCATTTTTAATACTTTTTTATAAAAAATAGATTTCATTCATATTTTTAAATATCTTTTTAGTTAGACTTTATACTTTTAATTCGAGAAAATATGTATACGTATATATATTCTCTATTTGATATTCTAATATTATTATTGAATGAATTTTGTAATTTACAGTTTTCTATATTCGTAACCATATTTTCTCATATTATATTACTTTTTAAGAGATTATAAATCAAAAATTATAATTCAATTATTGAAAATGAAATTTAAATTCTATTAATTTATTATGTTTTGAATTTTTTAAAATATGATTAAACACTTTATTATTAGATTATATTAGTTAATTCAATGAAATTAAAAAAAATTTAAATATATTATTCTTTTTGATTTTTTAGAGAGCATGGTGTACACTTATTTGAATCATTTATATATTATTGTATTTTAAATTTTAATTAAATTTAATAGAAGTAATGCAAGTGTGAAGTTATAGTTTTGACTAATACAAGAAAATCGAGTTTTTTTTTTAATTTCAAAGGAGGGAAACAACCTAAAGTTTTTCTTTTTTAGTCTAATGAAATCTTTTGAAAAAAATAGACTATGATTATCTAAATTTACTATCATTTTTATTTTCAATTTTTCTATATTAAAAATGAAATAAAGATAAATTCAAGAGCTCTATTTTTATTTAATATTTTTTTTTATTTTCAAATTTATAGAATTTTATTTAATTTTTTAATAATTTAATTAGATATATTTTTTTAAAATATTTTTTAAATAGATATAAAAATAATTAGACATTTAAAATTTTAATATTTTTCAAATATTTGTTCTATAAAATTTCTTAATTTTTCAATTTAATCTCATTTATATCTTTTTTTTAAATTTGATAGAATACATTACATTACAAATATTATTTTTTACAACTTTACATATTGATTCTCATGTAGAGTTGAAAATTTTAAATAATTTATTTTAGATTACATGCTATTAATAAAACTTCAGCTTAATTTCATCCGACAAAAATAATTAATGTGAAGATGAAAATCATATTTTATATTGTCTTTATACAGAATAAGTCTTGATTTATTAGATTAATGTTATAGCATCGCCAAATCATAGAGTATTTGCAGTATAGTAAATGCAAATTTGTAGTGATTTTATATAATTAATTAATAATAAAATTATATATTTATTTATTAAAGAGAAACAGCAACATCATTTTCTTTTTATATTATAAAATTTCATTATATATATTTATTAATCATTGTATTTATTTTAATCTGAATAAAAATTTATATTTTAATATTATGTAAATAACAAAATTTAACGAGTGTAAAATGAGTAAATTTAAAGTGCAACGCACGTCATAAAAGAACTAATATATGTTAAAGACACCATATGGAAGTTGGTTTTCCTGACATCACTTTTGTTTGATCGAACAAACAAATGGGCCGGGATGTCTAACGTAAAGACTACTTGAGATTCTAGAGCTGCAACTAGGCCTTGTTCTCTGGTCTAATTAATGCGTTATTACTAGGCCGAAATATTGCGAGCCTATGTAGTTACTACTGGACCAGTCCAATCCATTCAAGGAAGAATAAAATATGAAATCGAAAAATAAGGAAAGTACTATCTGCAGTAGTTGTTCGATTCGTATTTCGAGTGAGAGCTGGAATCGCTGAGGGACAAGATGATATACCGAAAGTGGAGTCTGTTAACGGGCCCGGCGGCTATCTTGGGCGGGATCGTCGCTACGGTGGCCGTTGCCGACTTGCTTTTCATTGAGAACGTATGTTTTTCTCTTTTTCCGGTTTCCAAACCCTAGACTTTCCATTCAAATAATCGAATTTTTTTGGTTGAATTGAAGAGCTTATATCTCTATATTAAGAAATTAGTTGTTTGATATGAAGTTTGGCTATTGGAATGATAAGCAGTGGTTTGTTATTCATCGTGTTTAGATCTGAATCTGATTATAAGAGGCGTCTTCCATATTCAATCTTAAGTTGTTGGATTGTGACTTTCGTATATAAGTGCGAGCATTAGATTTGTTATATTTTGTAGTAAAATAAATAGTCTCTTTGTTTAAGCATTTTAGAAGTCGATGAAAGTTTTCAATGTTGGATATGTAAATTTGATGTTTGGAACCACTTGAAACTGAAAGTTCACCTGGTTGATTTTAATTCCATATATGTTCTGTATATGCTGGGAAGATGTTTTGATAGTTGGAGATCAATTCTAAATGAACTTGAACATAATGGTATATTTTGTTAACAAGAACTTAGACCAATAATGGCGGAAGTATGAAAAACTAGAACAAATTGATCAGGTGTTGTGCCATGAAGTTATATTTGATTTCAAATTTAATTATTTGGAAATAGTTTTCAACTTAATATGAAGTAATCCCTCCAATTTTGAACTGGGAGAAAGAGGTTATTTGTTTTTTCTTGACTTCCATGGAAACACTTTGCATTCAAACATAGTAATAGTTCTTACGCATTCTGTTGTATTTTAGTATATGTTACCAATTATGTTGACATCCAAGTATGGGAACAGAAGCCTCTCTATTTGATTCCCCATTGTTTCCTAAATAAAGCTTGCCCTTCTAACGTTTTATATATGGAACTACAGGTTCGATTTTTTAAACGAGAAGAAAAGAAGCCAGACAAACCAGCGGCCAGCAAATAGAAGGGGAGCAAAACCACTTTATGAATGTTATGTAAGATTTTTCTGGTGGTTTGTGCTTGTTAAGCATGTTTCGGCAAAACGTGTATCTTTAAGATGCAATTTGGGACAAGAGTTCAAACTTAAATAATATGCAGGTTCTTGATCAAGTTTCAAGTGCATTCGTTTGTCTGTACGTAAGAATTTAATCACCAAGTTCTGTCATTAAATCTTCAGAAATAGGTTGAACTACCTTGATATGCAAATTGCAATTACAGAAAGGAACAAAATTGGCATTTAGCATTGTTATTTAGTGGAGTTATCAATTCAATGACTGGAGAAAAAGAATGCGGTTGAAACTAAATTTGTTTGTGGTTTCTGGTCTTGTGGTGGTTGATCTCAAGATAATTTGTTAAATAGACTTATCAAGACTTTCTTCCTTTCTCCTCCTGTATAATAGAACTTCGACATCGGCATCTCCGTTGGTGAGATGAATTCTATTTGTTAGCCGAGAATGAACTAGTAAAAGCAGATTTTGATTCACTCGATTACAAATCCAGGGTAAGTTTATGTGTACTCGATACTAAATGAAATTCGATCTACTAAAAAAGAAAAAATAATTTTTTTAACCAAGTATGGTAGAATAACTAGGTTCCAAAGAATTGCACTCTCCATTTACACTCACGAGCCACCAAATGGACTAGCAGACTTATCTTTTTCAGTCAAGCTTCTCCAACTCATTAAGAAAAATGGACACTCACTTGAAGCTGTTGCTATCTGGCAGTGACTAACATCTGCATTACCAAATCATTCCAGGAGTCAATTGGCCCTGGCAAGCACCAGTGTAAACAATCATTCTGAACTTCAGCATTCTTATCCTCTGCAAATGGCTGAAACTGCCTGTACGGTCCAGGATGCCCATCCGGCCGCAACAACGATAACCATGTCGTATCAAGTAGTTTGAAATTCCACCCTGTTGCATTATTAGCCTTCTCAAATTCTTCCAATTCAATATTTCGCATTACTCTGTCTACGTCTCTCATATCAATCTCACCTTCTTTAAAGGGAACTGTTCTGTTGCAAGTTCCTCCACTAAACCATTCTCCATTCTCGAAGTGATCTGGTGTGGTCGTTCTAAAGAAAATCCAAGGTTTGTGACTCGACCGAACAACAAAGTCGAATATCAACTGTAGGGCTTTGCGATATGCATGATCAAACCCGAGCTCTGTCAAGTTCTTTCCAGGACAGTAATGACAGCCTGAAATGCTATTATTATTATGATAAATGGCAGTTTTGAGAAACCATTTCCCACCGGCGATAACTGCATAATCGAACTTGTTGTATTGATCGGTCCACTTATTATCAAGTTGATCTAAATGAAGCTGGATTTCAGAAGATGAAACTCCATTCAGGTCTTCAAATATTTCTGCCTTGATCAGAAATGGGGCCCAAATCACTGAAAGAGTGAAGTTGTGACCTGGAAAGTGCCATATCTTTGATTTGTATTCTTCGTCGTGATATACCTCAATAGCTTCATCCACCTGTAGTACACAACAATTACTCTTCATGGGACCTAATTTTTTGAAAACTATAAAACAGAAAACATTACTACAGACCATACAGCATAGAATCGATGCCAGTGGGGTCTAAAATAAAATTTATCATTTTTCTTTGTCTTCTTGTAATAATAAGTTAAATTGAAACCAAAACAAGAAACAATTGCTTGAGTTTATGTTGGTATACGTACTACTAACAATTTCCATTTTAGATGATACGAAATGATTATATGATTTATGATCTGGACCAATTCAACAAGAATTATTAATATCACTATTAAAGATTAAAATGGCAATTAAGATCTTTCAAATGTCCTGTAGGTAAACCAGATTAGAAAAGGACATGAGACCCTCCTAATTAAAACCAGCTGTGTTCCACAAGAAAATTGAAATTGAATGATTAATGACTAATTAACAACAAAAATGGAATTTAAACTTTATCCCAATTTTATTCTTACTAGGAAAGATGACTAAATGCTCGTAATCTTTTATTCTTTGCAAAGGAAACTTGGGTTCTACTCAAAACTCTTCTTTAAGACTTACCGACTATACATTGGAGTTAACAGGAAATAGGATTACACGAATTAATGATTACAGCACTCGATTTAGCAAAAGAAACTTGGGAAAGGGTTATTAAAGTTAGAAGATTTACCTGAGAGAGAGTGCAAAGTAAAGACTGCACATGATTACGAGAAATGGAATCACCAATAAAAGCCCAATACTTGTTTTTCATGAGATGAAGAAATTTCTTTGGATTGAATCTGGGTAAATCACATCCATGTGGGTTCCATCTCCAGTAAAGGTACCCTGAATCAGGTCTTCCGTTCTTCATACAATTTTGGTGACTTTCAATTTGAAGGCAGCTTTGATTGGTGTAAAATGGGCCTGAAGAGTCTGGTATCCATTCTCCACTAAACAAGTCACATTCTTCTGCAATTACGTTACCATTAACAAATTACCACCAAAACCTCAACGAGAACTACACAATTGAAAAGAAAAGCAAAAACAACCCATTTCAAGAAAAAAAGAATTGGCCTCATTCGATTTAGGAAATATATAAATTTATGCATCTATTGATTCAGAGAAAATAAAAAAATTGGAAGAAACAAAATATACACACCAGCATCTGAAGTTTCGGTTGCATTAACGGCAAAATGATTAGAAACAGCGGTTTGGTTTTGATGGACTGCAAAATCATTAGCATCGAAGTCTTTTAGAGGCAAAGAAAGGGCCGGTGGAGAAGACTCTGTTTCAGACTTGTGTTGGACGAGTGGCGAAGAGTCTATGACTGAGGAGGAGGGGGAGAATCCGAATGAATCAGAGACTAATAAACGAAAAGCAAAACCTATAAGAAGAAAGGAGACTGCAAACTTAAGAAAGACACGATTGTGTTTGGCGAGGGAAAATGGGTGGAACTGGAAATCCTTCACCATTTGGCGTCAAAAAGAGGAAGAAAGGGAGAAGGTAAGATGGCTATGCAGCTAAACACAACGGAAGCGCACAGGTTTTTCTCAACAACCAAAACGGTGTTATAGCAAGAAATAATTTGGATTATTATTAGGTGGTTAATCATATTTAATTTAACGGGGAGTAAGTTGTGATTTGAAATAAGGTAGTCTTGTCTTAGTCTTCACACATTTTCAGTCCATGTTTAATGACCACGGTCCACGGACAGGTCCTTAATTGTAATATCCTCCCTGTTTGGTTACTTGTAATTAAGTGGGGCCACCTATTTATCAAAAAATAAATAAACATTCCCTGCCTTTTGTTTTTCCATTTAAGATAATAATTCATTAATGAAAGTGAAATCAGAGATGGAGAAGTAGGAATACAGAGAAGAGTAAAACGAGGTGGAGGAGAAAGAGAGGTCTTCTCTTCTCTTCTCTTCTCTTCGGATCATTCAATATTGCGAATGCTTAGAAGCAATATGGAGATCGAAAGCACATGCCAATGTCCACCTTAGATCTCAACACTCGACTTTGTTAATTAAAAGTTGGGATTCCGTCACGTGGACCCTCTCTGTACTGTGAAAAATTACACTTATTACCACATTTCTTCTTCGTCTCCAATAAGACAATAACGTTACTTTGTATCACTGATCTATATATATTATTTATAGATGCGTGTAAGTAGCTTTACAATAACAAATTTTGTCAAATTTAAATATTATTAATTGAATTTATTTATATCCAATATAAAATATATAAATGATGTGAAATTTCGCACAGTTGAGTTTATTATATATAATAATGAAATGTTGAATCGGTGTTTGTTTTCACGTCACGTCGCGTGCATGGGGCATATGGGAATATGATATTTCGCAGCATCAGACATGCATGTTGGTCTCTTTACCTTGTTTGGACATTTCCTAATCGTTTCTATTTTCATTAAGATATAAAACTTGCTAATCAATCTAATCTAGCGAAAATCTCGGTCCTAAAGAGTGTTTAATATTAAAGTAATTAGGAGTATTAAGCAGCAATTATTAGCATTCGACACAAAATAAAATAATAAAGGGAGGATGGATTCGCAAGGCCTTTTGAAGTAATTGCTGCTCCAATCCACAAATAATTAGGGACTTTCCAGCTAATTTAGAATAGTTCTTAGCCAAGTGGGCTTTCAATGGGTGAGATTGTGCCACTTCGATGGGAGGAAATGAATGAATGGACCATAAAACAAAGAAAACAAAATGCTCTATAGTGTAGGGCCTTGGTTTGGCCCACTAAGAGGCCCGCTTAACGTTCTCATGCTATTTTTTTACCTACAAAAGGATCCTCCTTTCCAAAACAAGCAAAGTGCACTGCGCGTCCTACTTCTGTACAGGATAGAGCAATGATTTGGTACACCAATCTCCTTTCAGGGAACTGGACCCCGGAGTTCAAGTTCTTGAAAAAGAATCCAGTTTTGCACAACTTACACCGGAAAAATGTTGGATTGTGGAAAAAAAGAAATTGGTTAATTACATCCACAAACGCAAACTATAGCATTCAATCACTTCCAATTACCTACATAATTAATCAATAAAAATACAATAATATATATAAAAGATAAAGCTTTGCACTTAAGAGGGTACCGGCCAACATTGCATCATTCAAGTCCCATAATGCTGGAAATACTTTCCACATTCTTCTACATAGTTCTGTCCAGACGTGCTTCGAATTCCAGTATAGGAATGCTTAAGATTTACCATATGCCACAAGTCAAATTAGGACTTTGTATCTCCTTCAATCACATTATGCAGCCGCTTTTGGAACTTTCATGCCAAAGCCATGCTTTACCTTCTCAACTCTGTTCATGAGGAAAGATGGTTAGAGTTTTCTTCTTCCATCCGAACCACGTTTATGGGTTCCTTACGGATATTAGACACAATAAAGACAATTAAATATGTGATTCTAAAGCAATTGAAAGCCAGCTTAGAATAGAAATGAAATTTTCATTTCCAAGAAACTAACAAGGGAATAGAACTGAGGCAAATGATCGCTGAAGCAAGAAAACTTACGTTGGAGCAAGTTTGCCTAGACTATCAAGCTCTTCACCAGTTTCTTCATCCAAGACTCTTCCAGATATTTCAATGATGTAAGATCTGTCTCTATCAATAGGAAGTCCCCTACCAGTAAGTAAATCCAAATCTTTTTGGTGAAGTTCTCTCCCATTTACAAAAACACCAGTACTCCCGCCAGCACAATCTTCTGGCATGGGATAATCAAATTCTTCAATAAATGGCTGAGACAAGTAGAAATTTTCTTCAGAAATCTCACATAAATAAAAATATAACTAGCAAACAGTGAGCCAACACTCTGCTAAAACTAAGTTATCTTACAGGAATTATGCCAAGACAAGGCCCACCAATGACACCCCAAAATCCAGCTCTGCGATCATACCTGGTTTATGAAAAAAGCAAAAGGCAAATTGTCAACACTACCCTGGCTACCCTTCATGCATAAGGAGCAAAACTAATGCAATCAAAGCACATAAGTATACATTCAATACTATACAACTTGCGACAAAAGAAAACCATAGTCAAAACTTATGGAAAATAAATGTTCACATCTTCATGTATAGGAAATTGTCTAGAAGGTCTGTGAAGGAAATGAACTATAATAATAATGTTTTATGCAGCTCAGGCATTGTTAGCTTAAATATTCATTTGGAGGAGGCTGTTAAGACAAAAGCATGCCTATTTTGGAGATAACTGATGCATGTGAATACGAACTCACCAATATTTTCCAGGATGGATTGGTCCAGCCAACTTCTCCGCCTTCTTAACCAAACGATCTGGTATGATATGGCCATTCACAGAAACATTACTCCTACCACGCTCCTCCTGATTCGACCTGGAAAAATCTTTAAAGCTCTTCTTGATAATGTTTGCAAAAAATGAATCGCCCCCCTTGTTGATTTTCAACTGACTATCTTCTCTATTTGCATCCCCAGAATCCTGTGAGACCCCAGTATTAGCATACTCATGGAACGGTACCTCTATCTCAGTAGCCAGAGATGCCTCTTTCATAGAATTTTGCCGCGCCGCGCCTTTGTTTGTTATCACCTTTTCTTGATCTGAGCGACTACTTCGGTTCCCCTTCCCAAGTCGGTTCAGCACATTATTATTAGATGAGAAATCAAAATGCTGTTGAAGAGGTGAACCTGCAGGTGGTGGAGATAGACTAGCTTTAATTGGCTCCTGAACAGAGTTGATGACCTCTCTTGGAGCAATTAAAGCATCTGGACTATTTTCATCCTCAGAGGTACTCAGAGATGAAGTATGGAAGCTATTCATATCTTGATGCTTTATTGAATTCAAACCCTGCCCAGTTAAAAATGCATTTGGTTCTGAATCTATTGTTTGGAAGTCATAACCAGAATTATCATAATCATCAGAAGAGAAATTAGCATTTATCCGACTCATCCGGCCATGGGAGTATGAAGTACTGTCTTTGATTATCTCAGTAGAACTATCATCGACCTCTGTGGGAAAATGTGTTGCTTCTGTATTAACAGAGAGAACAAGTTTTTTGTTTACAACAGCAAAATTGATGACTGTAGAACATGCACCACACCGAATCTTCTGCTGATTCTTACCCATAAACAGTACTTTCTTGGGAACTTGCAGCAGTCCAAAGCAATTAAAACAAGTAAAAAATGGAGCACCTCCAGCTATGGGATGGCAGCATCGACCGCCGCTGGCCAAGACAACTCTCCTAGGCCGATAACGGACAAAACCACACATTTCAGAGTTAAGATCACTTGGCCATCTTGTATAGGATTGGGGACCATGAAAATTCAATGGAGGAGGAACAGTGGCCCTGGGATCATAATTATGCGGGCCAAATGCCCCAGGGTTTTCATGTTGGTAGAACATGGGATTGTTTGAAACATCAGGGAACCTCTTGTTAGAGAAAGCTGATGGTGGAACAGGTGCTGAAACTCCATGATGTCTCTCGTAGCAATGGAAACAAGGACAAGAAGGCTGGTGAAAAGATGCACTGGAAGTGTATGGATCAAATGGATCGGGATTAGAATCAAAGTGATGCCTGGAGAAGCATTGGCGAGATGGTTGTTGGTACTGACCAGATAACTGAGGTGGGGCTCTTTTGAGCCCAAATGGATTCCCAAACGCAGGAATATGATTTGACTTGTGCATTGAAGGATGAAAATTGTGCATGGCCATTTCATGCCCATTGGTACAAGGAAATGGATCAGGATGATGATGATGGAAATACGCAGGCCTAGTTGCATGTTTATCAGGTGCAAGAAACTGCATTGAAGTCCTATCAGGTATCGATGAAGCACTAGGAAACCAAGTATCAGAACCGGCATAAGGATCTGAAGGAGCCATCCTTCCGTTAAGAGGAATCTTCTCTTTGGGTTTATCAGCCACGTCATATGACCTGCTAAGTTGTTCCTTTAGCTCATCTAGTTTCCTAAGAAGGTCGGCTCGATCTTTTTCAAGGTGTTGAACTCTATTAGGCCCATCATGGTCGTCATGATTCCTCAAAGGTTCTCCATAACTATAAGAAGAATCCAAATTATAATTAGATGGTCCCTCATCTGGGTAGTTTGAAGTTGAAAATCTCACACCTTCAACCTCAGTTCCCATGACTCTTCGAAACCCCTCCATTTCATCTCTCTCCCCACGTTGCCAGCCCGACATCTGCCCTGATCTCCAAGACCTACTAGTGTGTCTGATTTCAGAATTCAAGTTGCCACGTTCTATTCCCACAGCAGTTCCCAAATTATCTCTGCTTATGCTCGTGTCAATATCACTTTCAACCACCAATTTACCACCCGTAGCCTTAGATTGATTCCTACATTTCTCAGAATCAACTATATCATTCTTAGAATCAACTACATCATTCTTCTCAGGATTCTTTTCATCACAACTCAAAGAACCAGCATTTGACCTAATATCCACCTCAGAAGCATCAGTCAACTCCACAACTCCCTTTTCTAAGGAATTCTGCAGTTCAGCCTTAACCCCGGCAACAGTAGCTTCAACTGATTTCTGTGATAAAGTATCCGTGTTCTGATTTTTACTTTTTGCTGCAATTTTGCATCAACAAGAATACTCTCAAAATAGAGGGGGGGAAAAAACAAATAAAGAAAATGAAACTACATTTGTGCCAAATATAACAATGATGCTCTACCAATGGTTGTTTTCTACAATCAAACAGAAGAAAGATTCAAGAAATTGATTTCTCATGTTCTCCTACATCTTAACATTAGTTTGATAGGGATTAGAAAAAATTAAAGAATAATCGTACATTTCTCTATAAATTATACCATGAAACCCATTTAAGAGTAACGATCTTCGAGTTAAAAAATAAACACAATTGAGATTACATTAAATTAAAATAAATTATAAAAGGAGATAACGATTTTGATGCCAAAATACAAACAACAATACAAAAGGGAAAACTATCTCCAACCATTTCTTTTGACAACGGATCATGTCAGAATTCGAATATTTCTATTTTCACAAACCAAAGTTACCCCGAGCTTCTCATTAGGCAAACAAGGTTGCTAATTAGAGAAATTTGAGCAAAAAGGTACCTCGAAGAACAGCACCGCAGCCGCCACACTGATAAACAGAGTAATCCGCCAGCTCTGGAAGAAGATTTTCACATTTTGGGCACCGCACCAGTCTCACTTTCGTGGAATCCGCCATTGTCGAAACATTCAACTAAGACTTTAATTTAAAAACAATTTTTGCAACAAAATAAAGGGAAAAAAAAACGACAGCCCAACAGAACAAGCCAAAGACTGACCCTTTAAGGTTCTTACCCAAAACCAAGACCTTTTCACATTTACATTAAAAAGAAAGCTCCTTTGAGGCCAGAGAACCATAGAGCGGAAACAAAAACGAAAGGGAATGAGATCAAGTGCTGATTGAAGAGCTAAAACTTAGTTTTTGTCTTAGAAAATGAAACAAAGGTCGAATAGGGAAAAAAAAAAGTAAACAAGGAGCGCCCGGGTGCGGAAAAAAGAAGTTTGTTCGAGCATCAAACTGGGAAGGGAAGATTAAGAGGAAAATAATCTCGGGAGTCTGAGTAGAGAGAAACCTAGAAGTTGTGAAGTACTCTGAAATTCTATTCGAGGATAGTTTTGTTTTTGTGTTCTGAGAAATCTGAGTTTATACTCTGTTCATTTTTGTTCTCCATCCAGAAAGAAAGAAAGAGTAGGCAGCCCCACGGCCCCAGTCCACGGATCATTTTCCAAAGTTTACCAGTGGACAATGAACTAACAAGAAAAGCGATCAAGCAAAACTCGACAAACGCTAGCGTTTTAGAAAGACGATATGCGAACCGACGTCGTATTACAAGAACTTCATTTGTGGAATCGGCGCTTTAAAGATAAAAAGTTAAAGTAAATCGGCGGCTTTTTGCGGAATTTGGCTATGAACTATCCGTTTTTCGCTTCTTAGACTCCACATCTCGCGTTCACATCTGAGTGGAAGAAGCAAAAAGTGTATAGAGCAATGGGCTTTAATTTTTATTTCGCTCTTTAGCTTTATTCGCTCTGTTTCTCCCTGACCTGGTAGCGACTAATGAGAGAAAAGCATGGTTTTGGCCGTTGTGAAAAGAAGTGAAAGGAAGAAAAAGAGCCGCGTTAAAAATAAATAAACACATACTGTTTATTTAAAAACAAAAATAAAAAGCAGTAAATAAAATAAACCGGGCCTGACAAAAGGCCGGTCGAGTGATGACTGGTCTCTCAGTGAGAAGAGAAATGATTCGGTAGAACGATGGCCCACCTGGACCCCACAAGAACACCTTATTACTGTGTTTCCGACTCTGAATTACTGCCATAAAATACACAAGCTATACCCTTTGACTATTAGAACCAAAAGATAATGGCCGACACCTAATGCCATCCGCTTTTTGTTGGTTCCATATTAATTGAGTTCAATTTTAAGAATTTATATTAAATGGAAAAATTACAGTTAAATATTTTGGTGAGTGAGAGTGAGAGAAGGAATATATTCTCAGGTACGCACGTTTTGATTTTTTTATTTTTGCGTCAAAATGCTTTTTATAGCAATAATAATTATCAATTAATCTAAAAATTTAATTTGAAAATTTAGAAAATAAAAAACATCATGATGGAGTTGAATTGCAAAGAATCCACGACAGAAGTATGTCAAAAAATGACAATATAGCACATGTAATGTGACACTAAAAATGGAAAAAAGTGATTTGTTTTCACCTACAAGTTAACTTTTTTGTTGTCCTTTTTGTGGCCAGTTTTTCATCTCCTAGTCCATACATACAGGACACAGCTTTCAGTGAAACTGATGAAAGATGTTCGGCAGTATGATGGGGTTGTGCATGGAATTTTATGCCCCCCCCACCTTCAACACTGTAAATTTGTTTTTTTCGATCCTCCTCTTTTTTTTTCTTTTTTAATTTTAAATTCAAAGTTCCCGTCATTTCCTAATGGGTTTTAACTCTGTATAAAAAAAATCCAATCGTAGAGCCCAAAACTTCTCTTATTGAGGCCCATATCCTAAGTTGTAGAGCTCACAATTAAGCATTTTTTTTTAATACAGTGTGATAAATTATTAAATCTTGTTTACAATATAGAGAGAGAGGTAATAATAATTATCAAGTGACAAGTAGATTTGGCAAAGCTAAGAAAGTACCCATGTTGGCGTATGAAGGAGTATACGATACGATGGAATTGGTAAATGATCGGATAGCTTTAAATCAATATACATGGGGTATTATTACAAATTTTGCATATTAAGTTCTGTAACAACTCGAAAGGAGATACACATGTTATAATACAGTTGAGATTTTTTGTTTTGGAGGAAGAGACATTAACTCTTAGTAGCAATGAACAAAACAGAAATCACATTACATAATCATGATTAATTAATCTTAATATTGATGAAAATCAACATTCTATTATATTATCCAGTTACCTGTTTTCCCCTTTTCCTTCACATTTTATATAAACCGCAAAAAGATTCAGATTTGACCTTCCTATGTTCAATGGCACTCTTCTTCTTTATCCACAACCTTTCCTTTACAAATCGTCTCAAACTTTTAACCATAGAAGATTGATCATGATTACAATCACCAGCAGCGGCGGCTCCCACAATAATAGTCGCCGGACGTGGTGGAGGGAGTACTTTTCTTGATATTAACCTTCTCGATCCTCCTCCAAGAGATGGCAATGTCATCAGGTGGCGTTCAATAAGATAGCTAACAGAAACCAACTCATATGAGTCATATAAAGGACTGCCTAAATCCCAAATAGATAAAGCAGCTTTCTTTTCTTCTTCCTCATTTTCTATGGATTTTCCTTCGGATGTCTTTTTCATGGCAAATATTTGCAGAGTTAAATCTAAAGAACGACTATTCTTTTTTTGGTTGCCTTCTGACCGGCTTCTACTACAGAGATCTCATGGATAGTTTTATATTTATTTAAGCTTTGCCCGGCAAGTCAGTTTTCCAAAGATACCCCTTGTTACAAGAAATACGTATAAAAAGTATGAGGGTAATATTGTCCTTTCGGGACATGAAATTAAATAATATGCCTCCAAAATGGTTAGAAGCTGGGTGAGCAAAAAGACAGATATGCTCGTTCTACAGGAAAAAAAGAAAAAGGGTTCTTACAACCTAAATCGATTACTACAATTGTATTCATCCCAAAATCAAGTTCATGCATTCACTTCTCTTCACCAATTTTTCTTTAAACATTTGATAATTATTCTCTCTATTTAGGAAATAAATTGTGTATGAGTGTGATATAAATAAACTTTCCAAAAAAAATTAGCAACCAGTTTTAGCTAGAAATAGAAAAGAGGTAACAATAGAAATTTACCATTTAAACGAGAATTCATATTTTCAATTTCATCCATTAACCGGTCTATAAAAATACTTAAGAATAATATACTCTTAAGTTAAATTTTGCTAAAAAATTAGTCAATAATAGAAAAGACGTATTGAAATTGTCAATTATAGTAATGGTTATATCAGCATGACAAAAATAGCCAAAATGGTGGCATTCTAAAATTTTAACAAGAAAGACTAATATTTGTTATAAAAAAAAAAATCTTGATTAATATTGAAAAACTCAAAGTCATTATCTGCTGATAGTCTACGTCAAGTGCTTATGAAGTTATTATGTGTACTAAATTTGAAAAGAAGAATGATATATTTCCATTGGGAACTTGTAAAAGGAAGTGGATTATATAATTCTGAATTTGTTTTCTTTTAGGGTTGCAAACCAATTATGTAGTGTTATTTCTCAAATAAATAGCGAAGCGACGTAATCAAAAATATTTTTCTTGGCCAAGCCCTTTAGCGTGGCTTTAAGCCGAGTGCCGCATTCCATCATTTATGGTCGGGTGGCAATCATTATTCATGTGAATCTTTATGTATGTATATATATATATATACAAAAGGATCTAACTAGTAAGTAGTAATTTTGCTTGTAACTGCCGAAGTCGTAAGCTCGGTCCAGCGATATGTGGGTGGGTCAGCCTTGACGAATGAGAGGCCCGGTTGAGCCACGAAAGAAAAGATGATGATGAGTTTGGAGTTTTGGAAGACGAGGAAGAAAACAACACTTTTGCCGATAAAAATCTAAGCTTATTAAAGTATATTCTAAACCAATTATGAAATAACACTTGTCACGTTTGTATTCACTAAAAGGCATTACTGAAAAAATTCTTGACAACATTATTGTTTAGGATTTGCAAGACAACGTTGTTTGTAGGAGCGACGCATCGCGGGGTTTTGAACTGGCTAACAACAGTTCCTAAACCCAGATAATGATCTAGAATTTTCTGGAAAGTTCCTCTGAGAACGACTCGAAGCTCAAGGGGTCCAATCGCATTGATCTTGCGAGAACTAACATAACCTGCATCAAGGAAAGATCGATCCAAGCAATTGCAACACTCTTTCAAGACCTCATCAGTTGGTTCCTTATTAATTTCCCAGAAGATCACGTAATGCCCAGGCTCTGTTGATAGATCCACTAGGCTGCTAAAATCGACAACTTCAACTTTCTCTTCAGCTAATACCTTTGCTGCTTCATCTACTGCTAAGTGTAAATCTTTCTCACTGTTCTTGTCAATGTTTATTGTAAGCAGTAAGCTTCTCCTGCATACGAATTTCAGTTCTGGAGTTGAGTTGTGGAAGCCCACGATTTTCACAACATCTCCTAGTCTGTACCGGTACAAACCTGAAGTTTACGATTTAAGGTTAAAATTTAAGCACAACAGTGGAGATGATCTGAACGTTTGTCATTAATCATTCAAGTAGACAAGGTAAATATCGAACATGCAAATTATTGAAATCTGTAGATCTAGATTCAACAGCCAATTAGCTAAAGTACAAGACATTGAAAAAGTAATAGTTTTTGTTTGGCCTGTGTATCCTTGTTTATTGGTATTATTTTATTTTAAATCCATCATAAGAGGCAGTATAGTTAATAGTTGTGTGTGGTCCTGTTCAAACTTTCCTCCACCCCACCCCACCCCACCCCACATCAGTTATTCAAGAGTCAAGACAAAAAAGACATCACCTTCCATATACCTACTCCTCATTTGTATATCAAATCATATTTCATTTTAAAAAATATGATGTATATATTCCATATACTTGGTACCTGGTAAGATAATTGGACCAGAAGACCCTTCTCAGCCAGTGTTTCTAATTTTGTCAATTTACTTTGTTACCGCATTATCAAAAGATTTTGAACAAGTAAACCACTTGCTTTTGAAAAGGACAATTAAAAATAGCTTTTTCTAGATAAAGCCATAAAGGCTTGGAAGACAAAGGAGAAAGCAATTGATATATATATATATATATATTGGGCAGTCACGCAGAGAGAAGAAACTGAGGCCAGAGGGAATTTAAATATTGCACAATTGACACACATCAGGAATGAAGATTTGAACTTTATATGCTCAAAGCTGAAGATTTTAGTGTCAGGCTTGATGGGGGTAAGGCAGAGTATACGTCCCTCCTTTCGTAATATTCACAAGCATAAGCAATGCAATATTAACCAATGATCTGATTTTGAGACTCTTTTCTATGAAGTACAATTGATCTTATTGTGGTTTCCTAATGTTGTGCAGCACATGGGGACCAAGAAAATAAAAACAACCTACAGCCGTGGATGTGCATGCATCTGACTATCTTAAATTCTCAGCCAAATGAGCCAGTCAAGTCAAATAGTTCCCATTGGTGATGGTAATACCGTAGACAACAGAACATAATTATAGAAAAACATTATAGTATGGAGAGCAGAAACATTTTCTTCAGTATAGAAGCTATTTTTCCCGGTTTCCTAAACTCACATGGTTTTACAATCTTTGGCTTGCAGATATCCAATAAATGGCATTTATTAACTAGCAAAGTCACAAATAACTGCATCAACAGATGAAAATGTTTCTTCATCATTGACTTCGAGAATACTTGATTAATTTAATATGGGTCTGTAGTGGGTAGACTAAACATATTTCAGCAGAGTTTAAATCTTCAATTATTTATGCAAAACATGTAACATCTAATTTCATTTCAATATCTGAATTTAAATGCAGTAAGGATTCTTGATCCTAATATCTAATTCTGAAGAAAGAATTCAACCAAAAAGGAAAAAAGGAAAAAAACATGAGTACCTGCAAAATTGGTGACAATTATCTCATATTCTTTTCCGATCTTGACTTCGGTCAAACCCACTGGCTTGGGCTCCGAGTAGAGGTGCTCATCCATGTCAACAGGAATGAATTCAAAATATCCAATATTAGGCAACACAGCAAAAGTAGCCAGTTCTGGAGGCAACCTTGGGTTGACGTTTGCTGCAATCCACCCCTCTGAAGCACCATAATCGGCACACACCAAAGGCACCTCGCCTGCATAGTGCCTCAATTTTTTCAAATAAGGCTCCATTGACCCGGTCATTATTCCATAGATATACTTGACATTAGGAAAGAATTCCGGCATTAATCCATACCAATTATTCAATCCTGAGCATTTTCTATGGATCAAATCAGCCAATTCAGGGTTGGGCTTGAGCAATTTGGACATTGCTGTTCTGATAGAAGGTGCAGTTACTTGACTGCTAAGTTCACCATCCCGAATATCATTACAGAGCTGTTGCCAGACTTGTTCAAAGGTTCTAAATGCAATAACAATGCTATGAGCAAATGTGGAGGACACAAGCTCAATTTCTTCAGAAAAGATTAATCCGCATAAGAGGTGGCAGTATAATGATTGATGGAAGTCGGGACCAAATATTACTTCATCTGGACTGCAGCATTTTGAGTTCATTGCCTCCATTGCAGTTTTGTAGTTTGAATTGCGAAAGAGATTTGATGTGGCAGTTCCAGCAGCCAAACCCCCCTTTGTTTTTGTAGGCTTGCTGCCATAGTTGAACTGCAAGGCTTTTCCATTCCCAACGGGGAAAGCTCTGCATCATACAAACGTCTAGCGTTAACAGAGAACTAATCAACCAATAACTGATAACATTGATTTGTAGCCAAATGCCGGTAACAATGAAAGGTTGATAATAAATTTATCATCTTCACTTGAAATGGTAAAAACCAAGAGAACTCAAATACTTATCTAGTAACCATATAATCACATTTATACCTGTTTCTAAAGGCAAACGAAGTTCTAAATATCTGCAAGCTGTTGTCCATCAATTCATCAGTGAATGGCACATATTTACGCCTTCCCTGAGTAGTACCTGAACTGCAAGAATCCATATTTCTCAAATTTAGAAACTTGATAGATTAAGAAATAATTATAAAAAATCCCGAAATGATCAAATCGAACAGGCTCATACGTTAAAGATATGGTTTTTATAGGCTTTCCAGTGAGTACAGGAGAAGACTCTCCATCTGCAATTCTTTGAATATAAGGTTCCAAGTCCTTGTGAGTAACAAGCGGAACGCAGTCTCTGAAACTTTCTGGATCAGTTCGCCCATTGACACCCAGATTCTTTAAGTACTCTGCAGATGCATTCTCTTCCAGAATGTTCTTAAGAGTCTCAATTTGGACCCTCTCTGCATCTTTCGTCATTGCTTCAAAATCCTCTATCACTTTATTAACATCTAGTCCTTCCATTTTCTTTTCTAACATATTCAGTAAACTGCACTAGAAACAAAAATAAAATAAAATTTGATGCAAATGAAGCCAGTTTCAGGACTGGTCAATGTTTGTAATCAAGATGATTGAACCTAAAGACAAAAGTCGGTAACTAGGACCCAATGAGAAATTAAGAACATATGCTTGCTCGGAAAAAGCCAAGCAGTTATGGCACATTTAGATAACAAATAATTTCCTTGTTTTCAGTAAGGGCCACATCCTGAGAAGATAAAAAGATTTGACAGCAAAAACAGTTCTGCTAATTTAATTTTGAGATATAAATTATTTCTCAATCCAGCTAACCAAAACCTCCAGTCAACGGAGTGGACGAAAATTCAGAATTAAAAATTCAATTTTGTTTCTTCCTTTTACCTGAAGAGTTATCTGCAGGAAATGGAAATGTGCAATCAACAAAGTGGTTGGCCACACACAGATTGACTTAAAAGAGAAGTAGAAAAAAAGGATTAGCTAAAATTACATGCAGGTGATGGGTTTGGCATCAAAATCTATAGAGCAAATCACTAACAATTCTTGACCGGAGTGACCACAGATAACCAAGATACTTGAAAGCTTTTCGGTCTTTGTTCGCGAATGGTCAAACAGGTCAGTTTCAGAGAATTTTCCAGGAAAGTGAGGAAATGAAATGTGAAGCACAAAATAGACGGGATTAATTCAATGAGAAACCAAAGTTGAATTCATTAAAACCGAGTTGAAGTTCGAAATTAAAGTCTTTGTAAGCGTTTAGAAAGTAAAATAAATACAAAACAAAAAAGTTAAACAGCAAAAAAAAAAATCAATCAGTGAAAAAGGGAAAAACGATAAAGAAGAAAGGCAAAAGGAGAGTCCGATCATAAAATACCAAGCAGTTCCGAGACAGAGACAGAAAATCAAAACAAAAACAAAATCTACAGCGAAAAGAAAAGGAAAAGAGAAAATTCTTGCAAATTCAAATGGACAACAATAGAAATTACCAAAGAAAAAAAGAGAAAAACATCCACAACATACAGAAACCCAGCAAGAGACAATACCTGTAATCGGACTTTGGAAGAAAGAGATAGAGCAACTTCCAGAAAAAAGACAAACAGAGAGAAAGCGGTAAAAGAACTTATGGGCAGTGGCGGTTACTACAATGGTGAAGGCGAGTAGTTCTAAGTAACGAATTGATATAGGAAAGGGGCAGAAAGAAAGAAAGAAAAAGGAGTTTCAGCGGAAGACGTTACAATATCACGATTTCGATGATGCCCCGTGCCCGTAGGTCTCGCTCTCTCTGCAACTTGTCTCAGTGTATGAGCTACTATAAGCCAAATGCGTTGAGAGAGAGAAAAGCGTAGTTTTGACTGATCTTAATTTTCTGGGTATGGTGGAGGATATTGGAAGATGAGCGGAAGATTCTTTGGGCTCGCATTATATATAGGCGCAATGGCAAATGCCGTCCACTTTAATCTACTCTATTTCTTTCGACTTCTAACTTTCCCATTCTGTCCTTGGTTTGTTTGCTGCCATTTTTGGATTTTTCTTTTATTTTTTCTTACTTGGATGTAAATTTATAAACATATACATCCGAATCCAAATAGATGATTTTACGTGGGGCCCTAACGAGGAACAGGTACGAGATTCTGAGCAAAAAACATTGCATCCCAAACCCTTTTTAACTTTAATTTTCCACTATTTATATTTAGATTTTGTGTCTTTTTTAAATTTTGGATTTATGATTCCGCTTAATTAATTAAAATAAAAAATTTTTAAAAGGTGTTTTTCATATTATATTTTTTCTTATGAAATAGTCAAAACTATTTTTATTTAAATAAAAAAATACTCCCAAAATGTTCTAGAGGCCTGAAATCAATAAAATAATCAAACATATGGAGAATCTTATTTTTTATCACTGTATTACTCCTAAAAAAATATTTTTAGATTAAGAATATTACAAGTTCCGTAATTAGAAAATAGTTATTATTGGATTGAGTAGATAGATACAAATATAAAATTGCAAAAAAAAAAAATTAATTAGTGTTCCTTAATTGTTTCAAAACGACAAACAATAATAGAAAGAGGAAGCAATAAGGGTAGATTTGTTAATAATTTGTGGTTGCCAAACATAGAGAGCGGCTAAAATGTGTTTACCAAATGTGATATGTAGGCAATAATGCGAGTTCCATCTGTGGGTGGGTAACAGATTAGCAGTGTATTGAGTTGGGGCCTAATGGGCAATTTTAATTTGAATGGGGGCAAATCGTGGAATCCCGTCTAAATGACGCATTTCTTTTAAAAGTAGCTACGTGTATTTTATTTTTAGTTATTATTATTATATTGTTGACGAACAACGTGATCGTGAATAATATAATAGAATGAGAGGGAGGAGAAGTGCATATACCTATATAACAATAAACGAATAGATCAGATGTTATTGGAGCCAATGGAATTTAGTCAGAAAGTCATGAATATACCTTAGCCTTTGAATATACGATTTCAACATTTTTAAATTTATCTATATAATTAAATATTGAAGCTTTTTTTATTTTATAATTTTAGAAACTAAATTTCTTACGACCTCTATTATATTCATGGATTTTTATAAATAAATAAATCAATTTTTATAGTGAAAATTACCTTAATTTTGTTTAAGGATTTAACTCCATAACCTTATTTGTCCGTATTAATATAGTAATAATATATGTAGCTTTCCAACTCTCTAGGTCTTTGGCAAAAATGCGTAGGTCCAACGCAAATTTTATGAAAAATAATAATTAATTAAATTAGATGGATAAGATTAGGGTTTCCATATGCTTAGAACTAGAAGAGCATCACAAGATGCATGACTCTAACGAGTGGTATTCAAAACGTAATATTTTCTCCATGTTGTATATAAAATATGAAAAATGAGAGGCTTTACGTGTGGCTCATAAAACTATTTGTCCATTTCGCTTTTAATAAATAAAAAGAAAAAAAAATTTTCCGGCAATCCAAACAAATGTTTGTTTCTTTTCACCAAATTACCAGTGTCGCTGTCGTGTTGGCTGACTCAAAACAAATAAGATTCTCGTAGAACTCGAGTACTGGAATGGAAGCAATGAATCACACAGTACTGAGAGCTTGGGCCACTATATTTTATTATTAAAGCCAAATTATTGATCTATTTCCCAATTATTCTTCAATTGAAATGATTGTACCTAATCATCCGTACATCCAAATACAATTAACCGTTACGTTTATAAAAAAATTCAGTGTATCGGGTTGTTTTTTCTTCGTTTTTGGTTTAAACCGAAATCAAAATTATTTCAACAAATAATCTATTTATGAAATTAAGTAAAATTAATTAAATATATAATTAATCAGTTTGTCGGTGCGGATTGTGACTTGCACCACCTTTATCTTTTATTTTTATTTTTTTATTAAAAGTTAAATAAATATTTGCAGTTTGGTGGGCCACTTATAGTGCCAAATTAATGGTGGATGGCAGTTAGGTCCAAATTAATTAGCAATTTATTAATTTGTTAAACTAATAATTACATGTCCAAATTAATGCTAGTATTTTTTTTTTTTTACGTGTGCGTCTTCCTTTTCTCTGTATAGGTTGGAACAATAGGTAGAGAAATTATCAATTCATCATGTAAAAGCCAATGATGATTTGATTTTCGATAGTAATAATGTAAAATCTCAAATGACAATGATTTGATTTTGAACACTGTGAGACAAATATTTGATTCTTAACAGTGTGAGCAATTATATATAGCAAAACAGATTTTGCATAAATGCTTTTGAATCAAAAAGCTACAACGCGTGAAGTTATCTACAAGAGAGAGAGTATAAAGATCACAGTTTTGGGAATTTGGGAAAAAGGCAGCCCTTTTTCAAAGTGCATATCTGTTTTTGCTGTTCTGAAAATATACCTTTCTTTCTACTTTGGACCTTGAAGAGACAGAATATATAGACATTGTACCTACAAATCCCAAATTTTTATCTTCTCTTCCTTATTAATAATTAAATAGAATGAGTGAATATCCCTTCCCCTTTCTTTCGTCTTTTGCCAGAATTGAACTCTGTGTGAGATTTTTTGTTGCATTACTTATGGCTCTTTTGTTCATAGACGAATCTAATTCAGGATTGTCTTTCATTTCAAGGCGTAATTTGTATCCATGCACTTTTCATGCCCCTCATGACAATCTCATGAGCATGTTGTCTACTCTCAGTCGAATGCCCAGACTATTAAAATTTTTTACAAGTAAAAATTTTCCATTTTTCAATCATTATGAACTGGAAACTTTATTTGTTTACTAAATTTCCATTTTTATTTATATGATTGAAGAGAATGTCAGTTGGCAGACTAATGTGGCTAATTGGTTAGAACGTAGAAACAGTTTAAGGACCATACAAGTCAATGTCAAAGTCGCTGGTGGCGAGAACATTTAATAACAGGACAGGAATCGCAGAACAGTACAGCGGAGGAGTGAAAAAAAGGCCTGTGGTGGGCTTTGCCGCTATGGCGCTGTCATCCAAAAAGGCAGGAAGAAAATGATTCGGTAGATAAATTATGCGCTTTGGATGTGGCTAAGTGCTGTCTTTCTCAGTGCAAAATCTTCCAATCGGCTTCTAAAACTGTACATATGAATGGCTTTAATGGAGAGTGATGAACTTGATGACATGAAATTGCCAGTTGCAGTTTCATGATCTATCACCATAAAAGTAAAAAGAGTCTGCCTTTTTTTTTCTTTCCTTTCCGTAGCCTAAAATCAATTTTGGGCTACTACACCCAAATCATAATCAATCCAAGCATCTGTACTTTCAGAATTGTGAATTTTAAGATTTTGCAAAATTTTAATTCAATGACATTATTTTACATTTAGGATTGTGAAATTACAATAATTAATAAAGAATATAAAACTTTAGTTTATTTTTAAATAAAAAAATAAAAAATAACGCCACCTGAAATTTTCGTTCAGTCGTTTGCTAGGCGGGACACAGAGATACATGGCATGGCTATCCAATTGAAAGATGCACATACTAACGTGGTACCTTACTTAATAATTCAATTCTGGGGGAGTAAAAATATAATATGAAATTAAAAGGCATTTTGGTCAATGAAATATTGGATTCATAATTTTATAAAATTTATTGGATGCAAACACCATGTAACGACAAAATAATAAAATTTTATATTTCATCATTCAAAAATATCTCTAAATAAAATATTTTAATTTTTTATATTTATAATTATTATTTTTATAAAAATATTATGATTCATTATTATTAAATATTAAAAAAAAAAGAGAAAGAACAATCATGGCAAGGAAGCACTGCACGTGATCCATGGACTTTTACATTTCGGCTGCAAACTGGGTGCATGTCAAGTAAAAAAGAACCACAAGAAAACTAAAAATATATATTTCACGTGATACACGTTCTTGGATTATCTGCAATATATACCTATTTCATTCCTTTTTGTTGGTGTTCTAACAATCTTCATCCCAGCAAAGCAAGAACCAATTTTTGTTTTGAGAACCGACCACAGTGGAAGTATATGTATACACTCTTGGTCCCAGAAAATTTAGCTTTTTCTCCTTAACTTTATGTTTAATGGTCATCATCATCATCTACGAATGGATAATTTTCTTGATTAGTGGACTATAAAAATTAAAATTAAAAAGCACTCATCTTTAACATTATCCTTACACGTTTCTTGGCTCTCTTACGTTTGTTCTTTTCGACTGAATTCCAAACGGCAACTTAATTAACTAAAAGGACAACTGTTTGGTGTCTAAGAAAATGGAGGATTGCTTAACCTTTCCTTTGTCCTTGCGTTGAAAGAACATGCATATGCTAGTAACCAACGTGCTTATCATCTATGAGCCAGAATTATTTTAAATATTGTATAATAATATAATGGATAATTATTAGATGTTTTTCTCCAAAGATGGGGTTTTGAATTTTGACAAATTTCAATAAATTTTAATTTTATTATCTAAATATGAATTTAATTTTTAAAATTAAGATGTCAAGGTGGTGTATATGATACAAATAGGAAATACCATTACAATTTGAAGTACAAATTTGTGACTTCACTCTAATCTATTAGATAAGGGTGGCATTAAATGGGTACCACTGATTTGTCAATCGTAAAATCAAATCATAACTTTAATATATATGAATTAATGTTACCCAAGCCTATCAAATCATAGGAATTGTGCGTTAATATATGAAAATCAGGAGAAGACTAAAGTAAACAGGTGACACTAAGAAAGAGATAAAGATAAAGATAAGATAATTTATTTTTTTTTATTTTTAATTCTCGTATAATATATATATATTAATATTATTTATCTTGTCGTTTTGTGAATAAGGAGAGTCATAACAAATTTGTTTTATTTATTAAATCACTGAATGTATAGAAAAAGCCATTTTGATCTTCCAATTCCATATATTCCAACCCAACGTAGGACTGCATGTAATGGAAGATCACATCATTACAACTTGTTGAAACTAAAATCCCATTACATGAGTGTGGGCATTCGTTTTCACACACCGACACGCGTATGGATGGTTTTTTAGAGGGGCAAAAAATTGTTGGGACATTGGTCAACATCCAATTATTATTATAGTTTTGTTTGATTTTCTTTATCATTTTCGTAGTATAAATTTCTTTATTACTAAGTGAATGGATTAAAAGACTAATTACCACGTTGACTTGGCATATTCAATGCAGATTCTATTGTCGGGTGACCGGACAAATATATGTAGCTGTAAAAGTAAAAATTGGGTTCCTTTGAACCAACCCAAATCCGTGACACGCAATCCAATTTGAAACAAAATGTACCGATCAATCAATATGTGTAAAGAAGTTACTGGTCCTTTGACATTGTAATCCTGTCCTAATTTCTCACTCTTGTCTCAACTTATATGTTACATATATCTTCGGGCTTTTCCCTGTATTGGGCTGTGGCCCATTGTTCCTTCTTAATTACTATCTTTCTTTTTTCTCTTTTGGACTGAACTTGGTGATCATCTACCCATCTATGTAACGACAGATGGCCCATATTAGATTCCGTTCTCACTGATTAAGCTCAGTCACTAGGATTTTTATTCATACTGAAACAATTTTTTTTTTCTTTTGAAAGCAAGAGCCAACCGAGTTATAAGAATAAAAAAAATTCCTCGTTAAAGAAAAAAAAAAGAAATAGTTTACAGTCTGCGGATTTTTATTTTTTCATTTATTTTTTCTATTTATTTATTTCTTTTTAAGTTTCGGTCGAAGAAAGAAATCGGCAACTACTTTTTTCCTTTCTCACCTTTTCCGTCCTTCCAACCAAACAGAGCGTTATCCTCTGCAATGACGTGTGCAGCTATGAACGCCGTCCAAATGCACAACTGCAATCGTTAGGTTTCCGTTATCTTTTCGGACGGGCCCTATGCAAAACAGAAGTGAAAAGATTCCGTACGTATATCTGACTGTTTAATGTTTAGTGCCCGTTAGGTTTCTATTTAGAGACAGTTCTTGTTAGATCTAGGCAGCCCATAAATACCATATAGTGTTCCCTACTTCGCTTCAACGAAGCCTACTTCTAATTCTAATTATTTTAAGTATTTTGTTTAACTTAATTATATTTATTATTTATAATCACAGCCTTAAATTCAATTGTTCATTGAAAATACTCATACGACTTTCAGACGAGAGATCCAAACACGCCTTGGGGCCTCCGAGATCTGATTGGAGACGTTCACCAACCTTAAATAGGCGCGACACCACTTAAAAGGTGCTCCAATCCCACGTGGACACCAACAAACGGCAAATTCCAATTTGGTAACCACACTGGCAAATCATAGAAGATACAGACAGAAGAAGAGAGGCCGTCACCAGTCATCACTCGCTTCAGGCACTTGCGCTTGCGCACGCACGCACGCACGCACTTGCAAACCCATAGTTTAGACCTCACTGTCTCCTCTCCCAACAGCCGTCGCCCGCCACCAGTCACTACGACGCTGTTTTGGGGTACGGAGAGAAATGCAGAGACTCGCTGTCCCATAAAAGCGCGACATTAAGGCCCGACCTGATCGATCGTCGGAGAAAGAGAAGATCTTTTTTCTTTAGGACTTTTATTAGGGTTTTAGTGATCGATGGCATCTGAGGATGTGAAGACTAGCGAATCGGCTGTGACTACGATCGTTAACCTAGCGGAGGAGGCTAAGCTGGCTAGGGAGGGAGTAAAGGCCCCTAGCTATGCTGTTCTTAGTATCTGCAAATCTCTCGTCGCGGGAGGTGTCGCTGGTGGAGTGTAAGTCCTTCCGCCTTCTAGGTTGTTAATAAGTAATGGTTCGCTTGAAATTATTTTCCTATTCATTTGCATTTTCAGTTAGAGGAAAATTAAAATTGTTTAGATGAGGTCGGTTTCAATATTCTTTGTTCATTTGCTTCTTAGTAAAAAATTCGAGATTTTTTTTTCTTTTTCCAAGCAAAATGTTTGTTAAGTAATGATTTATCTGCATGATTTCAAAACAGGTGAAAGAATATATTGCGGTATTCTTAGCCAAGATGGGAATTAGGCTGCAAACTGTACTAAACTAATAATACATGGAAAAAAACCATATTTCTATGCCGCATTTGCGGTGTACAACCTTAGTATGCAAGTAATAAGTT
The DNA here is from genome assembly GCA_948099535.1 of Jatropha multifida. Taxonomy (NCBI): domain Eukaryota; kingdom Viridiplantae; phylum Streptophyta; class Magnoliopsida; order Malpighiales; family Euphorbiaceae; genus Jatropha; species Jatropha multifida. Next base: position 29,019 of record CANUEX010069091.1, read on the forward strand.
GTTATGATTTTTCCCTTGAGAAATTCCCTTCAAATATTTTTACGGCTGGCACAGGTGATACTTCCCTATATTACTCCTAGGATGATCTTTGACTACTGAAACATTCGAATGCTTTTTCAGGTCACGTACAACTGTTGCTCCATTGGAAAGGTTGAAGATATTGCTGCAGGTTAGATCATTCAAAGTTGTTATTCCATTTAATTTAGTGCATATGAAAGTTTTCTTTGTGTATCCATTCATATTCTGTGTTTTGCAGGTTCAAAATCCCCACAGCATAAAATACAATGGAACTATTCAAGGGTTGAGATACATATGGAGAACTGAGGGTTTTCGCGGACTATTTAAAGGCAATGGTACTAACTGTGCTCGTATAGTCCCAAACTCAGCAGTGAAGTTCTTCAGCTATGAGGAAGCTTCCAAGTATGTTTCCTTGAAAATTAAATTTCATTGGTTCAATAGGCTTTAAATGTCTAAATCACCATCTTAGATGATTGTTATATTTTGCTGGATGTGTTTAGTTTTGTGATGTGGGTGGAAATGTAACTTGCTGCTTATATTTAATGATAATGAGTGTGCTTTAGTCCGTCATCTGCAAGAAAAATGGTGTCATCTGTTGAATTCATAGTGCTACTGAAATGTTTATAACCAGTAGTTATGGGGGCAAAATAAATTATTTAGATTTGATAGCTTAATTATAATTATAGCTAATATTTGGACACTGAATTTCTTTAGTCATTCTGTATCATGGGAAAGTGATGTTTCTATCTTTTATAAAATTGTTTTGGTAGAAAGGTTTATCTGGGTTCTTTGGTTCTATTACCAGGCATATCATCTAGGCTTGGTGCCATTTTCTTTTCCAATCACTGGAAATCACAATCATTTGTGGTTCAAAGGTTTTAATTGATTTGTACACAGTGCACAAGTAATATCTTTGCCCTCTTCCTGATTTTTCCTGTATATTCTTATGACAGGGGAATATTGTGGCTGTATCAAAAGCAAACTGGCAATGGTATGTGATCAATTAGTTGCATTGTCTTTTTGTTTTTTATTTGTTAAAAGAAAGTTGTAGAGATATTGTATGCACTTCTTTGCCTGGCTAGTTAATATTTTATTTGGACTGAGTGGGTTTACTGCATGCCTGTTTCTTGCTGATATATATGGCACTTGATAGATACTGTTAAGTTATCTGAATCATTTTGCCCTTTGGTTATCTCCTGCAGAAGATGCTCAGCTGACTCCTGTTCTACGCCTTGGAGCTGGAGCATGTGCTGGGATAATTGCCATGTCTGCAACTTATCCTATGGATATGGTACGAGGCAGGCTAACTGTACAGGTATTTTTCTTTTAGACTCCATTTTCTTTCAGAAATGTTCTCAGAGAAAATAGTTGGATTTTGCTCCTTCCGATTTGGTTCTGCACCATAATTATTTATCTTAATTGTTTTGTAGACGTGGAAAAACTTATTATGCTGATATAATATATTTTTCATTTATCTTGTTCTGCAGACTGAGAAGTCACCGTATCAATACAGAGGAATGTTCCATGCTCTATCAACTGTGCTTCGGGAAGAAGGTCCACGGGCTCTGTACAAGGGCTGGCTTCCGTCTGTCATAGGAGTTGTAAGTCATGCTTTCCTCAAATTACGTTGCATATGAACTTCTCAATCTATGGGTAAAAGGAATAATTGAAAAACAAAGCAGTCTGATGACTGGTAAATATCATGATTCATATGCATGTATGCCTCTGATTATTCCGATAATTATAGACACACTGTACATTTGGGTATTTTGTCTCACAAACATTCTCTTGGTATTTATGTGTTCCAGATGAAAGGACATGGTAATGGTTTTTTATTTTTTTGACATGGTATTTTTTATATATTTATTTTTGTTGTAAATTTAGAAATGTTATGGAAGTATGTTACAGTGATTCTCATGACTTCCTAATTGATGAATTATATATATGCAACAATAACTCATTGGTCTTCTTATCACTTATTGAGAAAATGATAGTAGAATTGCTGGGATTGATATGTTTATGCAGATATGATGTGTGCTTTACCTTTGAAGGTTTATTGTTTTTGTGTTTATTGCCAAACTCCATTACTAAATTTTGCATGATCAGTGGAAAAAGTAAAATTGAAAAGATAATTTTTTTTTTTATGCTTGCTTTCCCATTTGCTTGATGATGGATCGACAGTTAATACTTCTGCTATTGTTAGTAAGTAATAACTTAACCATTCAGAATTTTTAACTTTAGGAACAAAATGATTTTTCTATGTTTGCTTATGTATAACCTACCTGTTTTTTGCTGGCAGATCCCATATGTAGGTCTCAACTTTGCTGTGTATGAATCACTAAAGGATTGGTTGATTAAAGCTAAGCCATTTGGACTAGTTGAAGATTCGGACTTAAGTGTGACTACAAGACTTGCTTGTGGAGCTGCTGCTGGAACTGTTGGCCAAACTGTTGCTTATCCTCTTGATGTTATTCGCCGACGGATGCAGATGGTGGGATGGAAGGATGCTGCTTCCATTATCACTGGTGACGGAAGGAGCAAGGCCCCCCTCGAGTATTCAGGCATGATTGATGCATTCAGGAAAACTGTTAGGCATGAAGGCTTTGGAGCATTGTACAAGGGTTTGGTACCCAATTCTGTAAAGGTGAGTCATTATGTTTCTTGCATTTCACTGGTTAATGACTTTCAGGATTGCATTTATACAATTCAAATATTTCTGTTCTCTTTTCAGGTAGTCCCATCTATAGCAATTGCATTTGTTACATACGAGGTGGTGAAGGACATTTTAGGCGTTGAGGTCAGAATATCAGATTAGTGTTACTCTTTCCTGATGCTCTTTAAACAAGTGTGCTATTTTTGTAGTCAAAAGGGAATAGGGAGAAAGGCAAACTAGGGTAATTTTCTTCCACATATCTCTCTCCTAGTGAGTTTAAACGTGTGTTTAAGCTCGTGTTATAAATTGTTTTTCCCATTTTCTTTCTCTGAGAACATGCTGTAGCTTTCATCCGCTCCTCATTCATGTATCAATAAGTACGTTGAGGGAACAACTCACATAATGCGATTGGATGCCTCTCCATAAGAGTTGAGATTGAGAAAAGTTACTTCAAGTCTCTACTTTGCAATAACTAGTTATTGATTGGTGCCCCTTTTTTTTTTTTTTTTGTTGAGAAAAAGAATTATTTTTCTGGTGGAATGAAAAAGATTTATATCTTGCACAAACAATCTGCTTTCTAAATATTGAAAAAAATCAATTTATAAGAAAATGGGCATTCCATTGGATGAATTTACTGAGGTTGCCTGCAAAGGTGTAGTTGAACGGTGGAAATCAGGACCACCCGTGCACACGACAAGCAATTGTTTTGGTTCAGAACTTGCACGCTCTTATTTTATGAAGTTGGATTAATATGCTCTTATTTGTTCCCTCCGGGGAAGCAAAGTTGGTATCAAGTAATTGAATTAATGGATGGATTTGAGATGAATGGATAATTTAATTATTATTTTTATTTTATGTTGTAATTATCAAGCATAGACTTTCATTTCCAAAGCTTATTAAGGTTGCTACTTTTATGTAGTTAAATGAATAAATTTGGAAGAAGAATTTCAAATGAATTTTTATTTATACCATAATTTTATGTATGGATTTCATTTATATCAAACGATCAGCTAACCTTTAATTTTGTAGCTCCTTTGAATTTCAAATGAATTTTTTTTTTTTTTTTTTACTTATGGCTTTTGAGAATAAAATCAGCGAGTTTAAGAAGCCACAGTATCATTTCAAAGTTTATAGGGCCACGAGCATTTCTTTCGGTGAAAATTCATGGTTTTATTGTATATTCTGCCTCAAACAATCTCTTAAATTGTAAGACTGTATCTACCATTTTTGCAAGCCATTCTACAAAGTTAAGTTTCTGAAGAAAGCAATACCATCTCACAAATACGAAGGTATACTATTAATGTATATTTAATTTAATAAGAGAGATCAAAGTTTGTGCTTGTTTACTGTACACTATGCAATGATACCAATATAGAGTTTTAAAAAAGGCCACTGCAAAGCTTTTAACAGCGGTTATATATATATATATATACTTTTTTTTTCTCTTCATCTCTTCTTACATTTTTCTGCCATGCCTGGAATTCAAATAAAAACACCTTTGTAAAAACTCCAAATGTCAAATAAAAGTTGTAATGTTAAAGGTTAACAACAGAAATTAGTGTACCTGCAGTCCTTTGTAATTGGTTGTATCCTCTGCGCTCGTCTTCCCAAAGACTTGACATCGTGCATGTCTCGTTTTCTGGTGTTTGTTCTTGAAATGCTGGCCTTGGCTTCATGATCTTTTTTAATACTCTTTACTTCGTTTTCTCTTGAATTTATGCAATCTTCAGATGATAAAGAAACCAAGGAAAGAACTGTAATGAGAAGGTTCATCTCTCGAAGAAAATTAGGGTTTGGCTGCTCTAAAGAGTCGTTGTCATCGTCGTCATCATTACGCTCCCTGTATTCTTTTACCGGCTCAATTTCATTAATTTTTTCTTTTGCAAGATCATTCATCTTAGCTTATTATACTCTGCATCAAGATTCAAGATCGACATTGCTTCGCAGATAAAAATAATAATTATTCATAAAGGTGGTTTTTGATTATTGGCGCATTCGAGTCATTGCCCATTGGTGCAATGCTTCAAATTACGTGTTAAAAAGCAGTATCATCGACAGCTAAAAAGAAAACGAAAAATCTTACCGTGACCCAAAATCCACAATCTAATAGCAGATCGGTTATGTAGATGACAAATTAAAAAAATAATAAAAAAAATTCGAATATAAATTTTAGTTAGATATGAAAAAATCTAAAGCGAAAGGAGAAGATGAATAAAAAACTAACCTCCCACGATTGGAATCGGATCATTCGTAACCTCTTTGTTGAGATCGTATGAGCGTACTGTTCCCTATTTCATATATTGGCTGCTGTAAAGAGAGGAGGAGGAGAAGAAAAGTTAAAAAATTTAAAATTTAAGAAGAAAAAAGAAAGGTGGGATGTCAAATTAGGTTGATAATAAAACCTCCTAGATTCTGGCCGCAGAGTTTTTTTGGCTCAACCGAACTACTAATAGCCATGCTTCTATGAATAGAGTCACAACTCAAAGGTTTGGTTTTTTTACTAATTGCGGTTTGCGGTTATTTTCCTCTTTTCGCCTTGGGCAATGTTCCCATTCAGAATCAAAATTAAATTGCTTTTGAATCGAATCAAATCACCAAAACCTTGGTCGAATTTCGGATTGGTTCCAATCCACGTCATCAAACTTGACGGGACTATTTTTTAGTGGGTTAATTTTCATGGATCCGGTTGGTTTCTCGGCTAATCAGCATTGAGTAATCAATTTATTGGTCCATTCCCCTTGGGTTTGGCTGCAGGATGAATGAAGCATACGCTATCAATTCTCTGTTTTCTTTTTAAATACTTTTTCTTAGGATTAGGATATTACAAAAAATTAAAATATTTATGCAAATTGTAATTTAAAGAAAAATAATAAAGCGAAAATCATTTGGGATGAATTATTTGGACAAAGAGGCCCAGCCCATTACGGGCCCTTCCCCGACGGGCGTGGTGCGATGATAATCCACGACGAGTTTCTATTTTAGGACCTATCATTTGAGAGGCCAGCAGCGTGTGACTAATTGCTTACAAGTTACAGCAATCTGCCACGTGCGAGCCGCCAAGTACACCATCGCGGCTCATTCCACGATTTGCGGTTACATATATAAAGAAACCACTCGCTTTCAGTTGAAATTACGAGAATATCATCGTTCTCCGTTATTAAATTCAATGATTTGTCAAGACAGCTGAGGAAATGGGCATGTGCTTCTCATAATTTAATTAAAAAACTCTGAATTCTTAATTTATTTCAATTTATTGTTTTTAAAAATAATAAAATATTGACACGGTTTTTTCTTTTTTTAAATAGAAAAAAACTAAAAGTGACATTCTTTGCTCATCCGTCAGTCTGTGTCCAAAGTGGAAAGCGGAAAGATATTTATTTTCCGTTTAACGAACTAAAATGACAAACGAATGACCTTTCTTTCTTGTTTTTCTCTCTTCTTTGTGCTCTCTTCATAAAATTGACTTTTGCTTCGTAGAAAAAATAAAAAAATTTACTTGCTTCTGCTGCTCCATTTGTTGGTATTTATTTAATTTTTATTCTATCCTTCGAGGAATGTGAGACAGGATCTGTTGTTCTTTGATAATAGTTAGATGTGTTTAGTTATTTTCTAAAAAAATTTGCTTGTTTTTTACTATTTTATTTTACTCTGTTACTTCGCCATTTGAATGTATGTTTTTCTGTTAAATTTTTTCTTTTTTCAAATCCGATTTCTGCTTTCTCTAGTTTAATTCCTGCTTTCTTCTTACTTTTTTTTTTATTTTTTATTCTTCGTGTTTAATTGAGGGTAGTGAACTGATTCTCTATAGCAAATTGAGTATCATCTGTTGAATGAGGTTAATTTTCGCAGCATGGAGCACAATGAGGAAGAAGTGGTTGCTAATGGGAATCGAGAGCTACAAGGAAAAGAATGTGAAATTCCTCTGAACTTGGAGGACCACAATAATAATGTATTGGAATCACCAATGGTGTGTGCACCTTTGAGGGGTTCTAACAATGATTACAGAGGTACAGGTAGAACACAAGATAAGGATTTGAGTACACGTGTGATTTCTTTCACTGGATCTGAACCTCCTTAGACTAGCTCATGCTCTATGAACGCTGCGGGAAGTGTGCTTGAAGTGACTGCAGGAAATTATAGAACCCGTAAATTTTCCTTTGTTAATATCCCTTTCAGTAATAGTACAAGCCAATGGCAGCATAATTTGTCTGAGTTAGCTAGCCCTGGTTCTAGACTTAAGGCTTTAAATGGTGTTTTCGATACTAAAGAAGTCTCTACATGTTTACGGACTAGTGACAAGAGAATTGTATCTAGCTGTAATGAGGATACCGATACTCCACTTAATACCTTAGTCAATTCTAGCATTTCTCAGTTGTCTGTAAATAAAGCATTGAAGGGTAAGGGAACTTCCAGCAAAACTGGAGATGCTCAGGGTGTATTTGGTAGTTCTGTTTTGGGTCATAGTGATGGGAAATTGGGAAGATATCTTCTGATGCATTGATGAGATCAAGTGCCAGTAGTAATCAGCTTTCTTTGCGCAGGGTTGATGGATCTGGTTCTGAATCATTACATTATGGGATCAACTTGCGAGAGTGGATGAAACTTGGATGTCACAGAAAAGATAAAGTAGAAAGCTTATTTATTTTTAGGCAAATTGTGGAGTTGGTGGACTTAGCACACTCTCAAGGAGTTGCTTTGCAAGACGTACGGCCATCCTGTTTAAATTGTTGCCATCTAATAGGATTGTGTACACTGGTTTCTCTGCCAAGAGAGAATTGAAGGCTTCTACGTTACATGATTCTGTTAAGAAAAGGCCACTGGAACAAGATGCAGTGACATATAGTAGTTTAGTCTCAAAATGGCAAAAGATTAGTGACAACATGAAGCCTGTTGGACATCATTCTGAGTTTGCATCTACTTGTGACTTCAGAACCACGGCATTGGATGGAGTTGACTTTTGTGCAAATGGTGCAGAAGTCTCTGATCATGTTGAGATTCAGTCTGGGAGCAATTCCAATTACCAAAATTCTTGTATGATAACTAGACAACGGTTTCTTTCTATGACTCTACGATTCGAAGAAAAGTGGTACACGAGTCCAGAGCAGCTGAAAGGAGGAATTTGCACCTTTTCATCAAATATCTACAGCCTCGGGGTTCTTCTTTTTGAGGTGAGTTTTTGAATGAAGGTATTAGAAATTTATTACATGTATTTCTTCTTGGTTTTTTATCTGACTTTATTCCAAGTTACTCAAGTTTAGAGATTACTGTGCCATTTTTGGAAAGTGACACCCATAGGTCTTCTAGAATTAATTCAAGATTTTTGTCTTCACGGCCTTGTACAGATGAACTTCAAACAATGTAGTAATGACTAATTGTCTTCAGAAATGACATTGCATATTTCTTGACCAGAAAGAACTATGAATTTGTACCATCATATGGAGCTGTAGGTTTTCTTAAAATCTCCTGCATGGAACTAGATAAGGGAATTCCATGCAGACAATATGTAGGCAATCTATCTTTTCAACTAACATGGTCTGTTTCCTTCAGTTGCTCATCCGGTTTGAATCACACGAGATGCATTCTACTGTTATGCTGGACTTGCGTAATAGGATTCTACCACCAAATTTACTTTCTGAAAATCCAAAAGAAGCTGGCGTTTGTCTTTGGTTTCTTCATCCTGACCCTTCATCTCGTCCAACAACAAGGTATCCATGTGTCTGCATTTCATTATCTGCTGCCTTGTGCTGTCATTGTTTGACATTCCGTTAATTCCTGAATTTGTTTCACATACTATTGGCAATGATTATATATTGGTGATTATGTCTGAAGGAAGTGAAAATTTTCAATCCTCCTGTTTTTCATTAGCCTGCCTTATACCTCTTTAAATCCATCTGTTTCTTTATCGTATCCTTCTAATTTTGCCACATGATATTCTGTGGATCACTGGCAACTAAGAACACAAAGACATGCGGTAAACTTCAGCCTTTTCTTTAATTGCAGCTTAGGTGCTCTGCTGTAATTGCTTACTTGGATAGTGTTTCTGCTCCCTTGTGGCAAGATGAGTTGTTTAATGATCGACATTAAGTATTCAGTCCCTATGTTAACTTGTTTCTTGGATATCATTTACTATGGATTTCTATCTGCCTAACTTCATATGCTGCATCTTGAGTTTGTATGCCAAATGCATATACGCACCATAGATTTTGCATGTCTTTTTAGCGTTAAACATGATACATTTTCGAAGTCCTTTTTTGGCATGGAACAGGGAAATCCTGCAGTCTGAATTAATATGTCAATCCCAGGAATTATGTTCTGAGAATGTGCCAACATATCCTGACAACAACGATACTGAATCAGAGCTGTTGCTTCATTTTCTCAATCTGTTGAAAGAACAAAAAGCAGATTCATGCCTCCAAGTTAACTGAACATATTGAGTGGTTGGAAGAAGATATTAAGGAAGTGAAAAAAAGACATTGTTTGAGGATTTCCTCAGTTTTCTCTCAGACAGAAGAGACATTTCCTGATGTGAGAGAACAAGGATTGCATATTGGTATGAGTGAAGTTACTACTTCCAGATCATTTTTTGCCTCTGATATGAATCAGGTAAAATCAATTGGAAATGTCAACCAGATTGACAATGCCTATTTTTCCATGAGATCCCAAATCTGTCCGAATTATTCTGCATCATGCCGTGATAAAGATTTCCTCAAGAGGCGAGATAGGTTGTCTGCTGTCCATGATGAGGAATCAAAGGTGATTCAAAAATCCACTGATCCTCTTGGAGCCTTTTTTGATGATTTATGCAAATTTGCTCGATACACTAAGTTTGAAGTGTGTGGATCGCTTAAAAATGGAAATCGTTTGAGCTCTACAAATGTGTTGTGCTCTTTATGTTTTGACTGTGATGAGCAATACATTGCTGCTGCTGGAGTATCAAAGAAGGTCAAGGTCTTTGAATTTGGCACACTGTTAAATGATTCCATGGACATCCATTATCCTGTGGTTGAGATGTCAAACAAATCTAAGCTTAGTTGTGTCTACTGGAACAACTACATCAAGAACTATTTGGCTTCAGCAGATTATGATGGTGTGATTCAGGTCTGTCGTTCTTGCACCTGGAAAAACATTTACCCCCTAAAAGTGGTTTACCTGTCCCTGGCATTAAATTCTATTCCCAGTTTCCTTTATTGTGTTTATAATAGTGTATATGCTTACTAGACCATTAATTAATAGGCCATTCTTGGAGCTTTTGCATTATTGACTACCTGAGATTTGTAACTCAAGTTTATTTTATAATTTTAATGTGCGTAGAACGAAACTTTAAATGTCTTTGGAAATAAATGAGGTATTGCTGCTTCTAGCCACACTCTTATCATGAGACTTAATTGTTATGTTTGTCTTTAAGCATATTGTAAAATAATATTAAAAAGAAAGGACTTATTTTCAAGCTATGACTGACCTTTTTGTCATATATGCATATATATGTATGGATAGATTTATTACTGTGATGTGGTTATTATAAAGTTGAACATTATTGATGCAGTTATTCAAGATCACTGATGTAAGTTGCCATTAGTATTGTTTTACCCTGTTTAACTTTGGTTTTGTTTATAGCTAATGATGTGTATGGATGGAATCCAGATGTGGGATGCAGGCACTGGGCAAGGGTTCTCTCAATATATAGAGCACCAAAAGAGGGCATGGTCTGTAGACTTTTCGCTTGCTGATCCTATGATGTTTGCCAGTGGAAGTGATGACTGTTCTGTGAAATTATGGAGCATTAATGAGGTTTGTGGTGTCAAGTTCTTTGGCAATTGACTTGCAGTATTCCCCACATCACACTCACACGTGCAGTTGAAGTTGCTCGTGCCAAACTGTATCAACTTACAAAAAATTTATATTCCCACACACATACATGCTGAGTTGTTGGAACAAACCAGTGATTGTTTTTACTGATGTCAGTTATGAGGAGAAAATTCTAATCAATTTTTTTTTGCCTAGATGCATATGCTTTTGCCATAAGAACAATTTGATAGAGCCATTTTCTCAGTCTACTTTACCAATGGAATTGGATTGTCAGTTTTTCATTTCTAGTGCGAATACCTTAACTGTTGACAATGGAATTATTATATTCCATGGTCTTGTTAGCCAGCATTCTGACTCCCTAATTCCATTGATGACTTTAAATGCCTCTTACTCTTGTATTGAACTTGAGGATACGTCTCAAAAGTTCAAATTATGTCTTTATGATAGTTTTGATTTTCAGAGACGTGAGAAACCTTTTTGCTATAATTATTTTGCTGAGAGGTTATATAGATACCATTTGGAATTTAGTCAGATATGCTCTATTCGCTTCTAGGCTTCTCTAGTCATTTGCTAGTGTTTGAAACTGCTGACAATAGGATCAACTAGAATGAACATCCCCTTAACTACTGATGATGGACTTAACCCATGTAGACTCTAAGTTCCTTTTACTGATCTTGGGATACTTCTTAAAAGTCCAATTTTTCTTGACAAAAATTTTAACCTTTTAGAGTTGTGAGAAGAACTTTGAATGTAACTATTTTGCAGAGAGGTTCTATAGATACCATTTGGAATCCAGCCAACATATGTTGTGTTCAGTTCTCTTCATCCTCTACTTATTTGTTATATTTTGGATCTGCTGACTATAAGATCTACTGCTATGATCTTCGGCATACCAGAATTCCTTGGTGCACATTAGCTGGCCATGAAAAAACTGTTAGCTATGTGAAATTTTTAGATGCAGAAACCCTTATTTATGCATCCACGGACAATTCTCTAAAGCTTTGGGATCTTTACAAGACTAGTCCAACTGGGTTGTCCTCTGGTGCTTGTGGCTTGACATTTGGTGGCCACACTAATGAGAAGGTTGTTTACACTAGCATATGTATGTTCAATATTTTTAGCACGTGTCTTTTTTGTTGGTTCTAACTGTTAAGAACTTTTTATGTTCAGAATTTTGTTGGTTTATCTACTCTAGATGGATATATAGCATGTGGTTCGGAAACTAATGAGGTAAATTTGCTTACATCTCTAGATTAATGCAAATTTGAAATTTAATTTGGTTGTTCAAGTTTCATCTATCGTATAGAATACGTGTAATTCATAAGCATATCTATTAAATCACAATGAAATGAGACGCATATTTCATTGTATGACATTACGAGACATTGCAGATTTGTTTCTTTGAGAACTAAGGAACAAGTGTGTGCAATCCTGATTTTTCCAGCTGCATTGCTTCTCAGGTTTACTGTTATCATCGATCCCTGCCAATGCCAATCACTTCTTAGAAATCTGGATATGTTGATCCTATTTCTGGAAACAAGATTTGTGATGATAGTGGACAGTTTGTTTCGAGTGTCTGTTGGAGACAAAAGTCAAACATGGTTGTAGCTGCCAATTCAACAGGAAATATGAAAGTATTAAAGATGGTGTGAAGTTGTGGCATTTATCCAGAAAGCAGAACTATTTCTTACACATTTGTCTTATGCCTACTTGGATATGAGTGTTATGATAGATTGTTTAAATGCCATGGAAATACCTTCTTCGGCTTCAATCATTTAATGCATATGCTTGTAGCCAACTCTCAATCTCCATGTTGCTTCCAATTTCAAAGAGCTACAAATATTGGATTCCTGGCCAATCCTGCTAGTGAGTCCTTGAAGATCAAAACTCAAAAGGGAGTAATATATATATATATATATGGGTTTTGAGTTGGAAATCCTTCCTCTGGGATTGCCATTTGACTTACAGATTGAAGGATGCTTTGGGCTATAGGCTAGAGCTCTTCCAAACGAGTTAATCAAGAAGGGTAGGTTGAATTTGGACAAGACTCTGAGGCTGTGGGATCAAAAGAATTTAGGATCACACAAAATAATTTGATTACTCAATAGATAGTTGAAGAGGAATATGAATGCTTCGATGCTTATCTTTTTTCTTAGAGTTTGCTCCCAGAACTGTATATTCATATGGCTGAGGAGTGCAGTTATTTTAAGTAAGGTTATAACCTTTAAATCGGTATATATTGTATACAGTATAAATTTTAGTATTTTGTAATTGAATATTTGTATCTTACTCTTATCTTAAAAGAAACGACATCGTTACTAGCAACCCTGATCTTCGTTTTCCCCTTTTTTTTTATCCCAAAGGAATGACGCAATCAGTACCCAACTCTCCATTTGTCAACCCTTCTCCTTAAAATGCTAAAAGCAATTTTTTTTTTTTTTAATTTGGTCCGCTTATTTGGGGAAACTACTTGTAGTTAGGGTTTCTTAATGTTATTCTGCAAACAACCTTGCAAACTATTGACTAGAAGAACACAAACACGGTCTTAGCGAACTACGTCAAAAGTCAAAAGAGAGAAGGTTCCTTACGCTTCTAACTACATAAAACCAAAATTCAGATAACAAACTTGAAAAGGGAAATAACATTATTAAACGTTCATAACAAAATCTACTGAAATAATATAAATCCGAAATATCAAAAAGAAAACTATAGCTAAACAGAAAACAGATAATGCGGATACACAATGATTGGAGATGACATACTTTTTCACAAAATTATGATAATTTTGTAAATGGCTAAGTTACATTCAAAATCTAATAAAATTATAATCCAATCTAGAACTAGAAAACACAATAAATAGACTAGAAAGACGTTTATGATATCTCAGAATCTGATGCAGGACCAGTAGGTGTTGTAATTTTTGGACGAATCAACATTAGCTGGCTTTCTGAATTCATTCTCATATTTCGCCTAATTGGAGTTATCAATGGTGGAGGTCTAGAACGTAAGTTTGATGTCCCTGTGAAACCAAACCAGAAATATATTAGTACAAGATCAGCAAAATATATATCTATTGCAAAAAAGAATTCGATTGCGAGGTTTACCCGTTTGTCTACTTTTTCGCACATCTGGCGATTTCTTGGACAAGGAAGGTTTTCTATTGATGTTGTTAGGTGATGTTGAGAGCTTCCTCTCACTTGGGGATGGTAATGGAGAAGGTAATGGGAAAGGATCATCAGTAGAACCGAAATTTTCATCCCCACTAACTGAAGCTTTATCATCACTTCCTGATTCTGAGGTTTCTTTCTGGGTTGCTCTTAGTTTTTCTTTCTCGAACACTCTATAAACAAACATCTGAAATGGAATTTGCTTTATAGTTGATGATGAATCAGTTTCGTCCCAACATGGAAACTTGCTGCGAAGATTTGACTCAATATCACCATAGTCAACTGCAGGCATTGGTGGGTCTATCTCTCTATTATAATCAGGATTCATAGCGAGGAAACGTTTCGTGTAACGAAGAATCCTGCAGATCGATGAGAAACTTGGCCTCTGATTTGGGTCAGCTTGCCAACATTTCTTCGTCAAGTTAGTCAAGTATTTTGGTGAATTTAATGGGAATAATGGCCTTTCTCCTGCTCTAATATTTCTGCTCATTTTGTCTCCTTGAAGATGACTATCTTCAAATGGAACTTTTCCTGTTAAAATTTGAAAACAAATCATTCCAAAACTATAAACATCAGATTTTTCAGTGTACTGGGAATTTCTTGCCCTTCCTGTCTGCTCTTGCTCTTCCAAAACTTCTGGTGCATACCAAATAAATGGAAGGAGGTTTCCATTCCGATTTAAAGAATTTTTTGTAGAGAATTTCTTTACTGATGAGAGTCCAAATCCTGAAACCTTCGCTTGAAGGTACCCTTCCGTGCTTATGTTTCTTGGCCTAACAAGAATATTAAAAGGGTTTAAATCACCATGATAAATTTTCTTCGAGTGAAGATATTCCATTCCTCTAGCAATCTGTAGCATAAGATCAACTGCAACAGGAATAGAAAATGGAACTCTCTTCCTTGGCCCACAAATCTCTCGGTTATAGCTATAAAGATCTCTACTCATTAGTTCCATAACAAGAAAACACTCTTTCTTTTCCTCGTCGGTGAACCCACAAAAGAAATGCATTATATTTGGATGTGAAAGAGATAACAAGGAAGAAATTTCAGGAACAAGAGGTTGGATATCACCAAAGAAGTGTCTTGTTGCAAGATTTTCACCTAACCATGAAATCTCTTTGTATTGACTCCCATTTCCAAGCCGTCGCCTTACCTGATAATCTTTAGACCCAATTAATATCGAACTAGGCAACAATTTCCCATTTTGAATATCTGTTCCATCCAAATTTCTTCTTAAAACATCTATTAATTGTCGCTCGTGTTTTGTTGAGCAAGAAACCTTCTTTTCTTGAATTTTATTCAAAAGAATCCATCTATCTTCTTTCCAAACTGTATCAAATCTCTCACACAAATCTTCAGCAATAAGATACTGTTTTGCAAATTTCCATTGAAATAATTGCGGGTCTTTCCATTGCTTTTGATACTTATTTGAGTATACAATTCGTTTCTTTTGTATCTCATGCTGATCCAACCCAGAAAATTCTCCGGCAGTTTCTATTGCTTCAATAACAATAGACATGGAGGTGACTAAATTGTGTATATAAAACTGCACACAATCTGTATTTTTATAAAGCATAATAGCTTTTGCCCACCAATCCCTTGTTTCCAAGCATTGCTTAATGTAACCTTCTCCTTCTTTGAATATCCTATGAATTTCTCTTAATGGTTGTTCTAGTATTCTCCATTTTGTATGTTTCTCTTCAAATTTTAAGTTCTGCTTCATCTCTTCTGCAATCGTTTCGTATGCAGAACTAAATATATCAATCAATAAACAGCATTGTCTTTTATTAACTCGGATATTTTCACGAAACACCATCAAGGCCTTCAGACTTCCCATCACCTCTCCAATTTGCCTCAACTGTTCCATTCTGCAACCTTTTTTCGCTCTCTCTGCAGATGGGTATTGCATGCAAAATTCAACATATATGAATCACAAATTACAATTATTTTTTTTCCACAACAGCAGAATTAAAACAAATTTGACTTACCGGGAAAGAAATGTAAAATTGGAGAAATGTCTTTGATTGTAATTATTTGGGGGAAAATTGCTGATCTCTACCTGATTATTGTAGAAATCAACAATTTCCTCCACCGCTACAATATAGGAATAGCAATTATAATAATCTCGTCAACAAGTGTTAATTTGAAATCAGAAAGAAAATTGATCAAGCCATATATAATGCATTTTCGTATAACTTATGGAATTTTCGAAATGTTGATCTGTATCCTGGGAAAGATGAGTTTGATTATGGCATTTTTTAGGGGAAAAAGAGAGTAATCTGGCATCCACACTTGTCATTTTGTTTTTAATGTTGTCTGTTTTGTTTTTGTTTATGGTCCTGCGTTGCCATTTTTGTTGTAAGTAGCTTCTTCCACCATCCTCGGTTTTGTTTTTGCAGCCGTAACTGAATTCTAAAAATGTAAACATAAAACCAACTGCAAACTAATATTATAATGCATCTAAACTAAACTTAAATTATGCGTTACAGATTTTTTTAGTTTGTTAATTGAAATGATGATGACGATTAATCCAAGTTATAGTAATATTAAATAAAATAGAACAAAAATTACTGTCTTTTCTTTGAACAATAAAAAGATGGTTCCTTTGAAAATTTCTGCTGCCACGTGTTATTTTTGTGCGGTTCGTAGCATTCCCTTAGCTCTTGGTTTGAAAAGGATTCTTCTCCGTTAATGTGCCTATCGGGCTAATGATTCGATTGCAAAAATAAGGTTTACTTTAAGTAGTGTTGGGTGATTATGTTCATATTCATATTCTCTTTCTAACATCATCTGACGCTCTTTGGGCCTTCTCTGTTCCCCAGTTTGTTTAGCAATTGTGATTTACCGATCATATGTGTACTTGACAAACTGTTTCTTATGCTGGTGCAGCTCTTCTTGGGGATTATTGCACCCCCTGGTATGCCTGTGGATCTGCCTTCCGTGAGAGAAGCAGATCCAGACAGTCTTGTAGATATTTCTGTTGAAAGAAGAATGAACTCGTGAAGCACTATTTCTGTTGAAAGCTAAAAATTGTTCGGTAGTTTTTTAGTGAACTAAATGTTGTTGGACCAAGCATATATTTCCAGGTGAAGTGCTTAGGAAAAAAAGCCATTTATTGCTGTAACTGCTTATATATCTTAATATCCGGGCTCATCTGGCCATTGGCATTCTTGTATGGCCAAAAGGAGAGAGAAATAGAATAGTACTGAAAACAACAATATCTGGCTATTTGATTTCCAGTGGGGTCTTTGGCCATCTCTTGCCTGGAGTTGCGACCGCCTACCGACAGGTATAGTAGAAGAAGTTGCGGTCACTATATGTGGTCTATATTGCTCTGTAGTTGTTCCATTCCATGTTCATCATAAGTCATAACCAGTTGCTTTAGGTGCAGTTGTGTTAATAATGCAATGACCACTGTACTCAACAGTTTACTCTGCACAGTAAATGCTCTTCAATAACAATATGAAAGTGCCTGAAGCTTCTAGAAAACACCAATGAAGAAAAGGGAGTTGGCTATCTTTTTCCTCATTAATCCATTATTACAGCAATAAATCATGTCAATTCAGTCTTTTTCTTTTATGAGCGCTGAATTTAGATGAAAAGTGTAACGGAAGATTCTCCAAGAAATTGAATTGTGCTAATTAAGCACCGTTAATTTTAAATCTTCTCCTTAAAAAGAAAAAGAAAAAGAAAATAGTTGGCAATTCATGTGCTCACTGGCAAGTCTGAAACACACAATCATGCAATCATGTCCTCAACCTCGAGTAAACAATTCGTTAACATCAACCATTTACTAGTTGATATGCATCGTGACCATGTAACTAACTCTAGTCAAATTCTTGATTGACAAGAAAAGTCTACTGTTCGTTGATAACTTGGAAATGAAAAACGTTTTTGAACATTAATAGGGACAATTAGGCAATAAAAGTTGCCCAACATTCAGATATTTTCTTTACGCAACAAATAACAAAATTTTAAAAAATAAATTATTTTTGTCCATGTTGATGCGGGCCCATTCATTTAATTTTGGGACCGACTGAACAATAAATCTTTTTTTTTCTTTTGAGATTGGAAACAAATGATTCATATAATTACCCCTAATTAATTTAGAGTTAAGAGTTAATTATATTATTGTCGTTGAATGTTCGAAAATACTTTGTTTCTTTCGATTATTGCTATTTAATCACCGTCCAATTGACTATAATTAACTTCGTGTATGGGTTGATATTGTACACGAGGCAGAGTCTCATTTACTATACAAAGAAATCAATTTGAAAGAACTGGATCTTGGTGCCAGTCGATAACCACCGAAGTCGAATAGTCTGATTTTGCCATAGCCAGCTGTTCTTTCTCTTTAGACCGTTGTTTTCTTCTCTCGAGTTAAAACCAATGGAGTACTTAACACGCAGGGCAGCAAAGCAATTATAAAATCTTATTATTAAGAGAGAGAAGCGTTGTTTTCTCAGTAATTACTTGCAATATTGAACTACCTCGACAATGTTCGATACCCCACATCACATTCCACCCTCTCAGTCTTCCTTTCTTTCAATTATTAGATCTCACCTACCAATGCCCATACAAATTAACTAAAGCCTTCTTCTTCCTCTATAAAAACCCCCCTAACTCGCTGTATTGGGCAAAAACTAATTAAACATGGAGTCAGTAGCCAGGGCAACTACAAACATAGAGAGCCAACCGAATGGAAAGCACGGAAAGGATCGGTGTGGGTACTTTCAGATGCCGTTGCACTACCCGAGATACACCGAAGCAGAGTACCGGAAGATGCCAGAGTGGAAGATTGATTGCTTGCTCAAAGAGTATGGCCTGCCTATTACTGGAGATGTTGAGCACAAAAGAAATTTCGCCATGGGAGCTTTTCTTTGGCGTCACTGAATTTTACAACTAATCTAATGTTAACTAATTGCATGTCGGGGAATTTTGAGTGTCCAGTTTGAGATATGAGGTTTAAATGTTGATTTGATGTTTGTCAGTGAAGGATTGGTGGATTGCATTAGTTAGCTATACTTAAAGCACTGTACGCTGCTCTGTGTGCTTAAAAGCATAATCTACTCTATCTTCATCTAATGAAGCAAGATACAATAGATATAAAATGATTGAATTTCTTCTTTTTCTTTTTTGAATATTAAGAGGATGTGAAATCCGGAGAGCCACAAAGCTATCCGCGTCCATCAAGCTTCAAGTTACTAGAATTGAAGTTACAAATCCTGCAAGTACTAATTTCTGCATGCATTGTGTTTGTGTAAAACATTTTCAATCTTTTAAAATCTACAGAAGAATTGAAAGATCCTTAGCAGACCTATGGTGATTTATTGATCTCCGATTTATTTTGGGAAAAGTTTAAATTGATCATAAATTTGGAGATAGCAATACTATTATGAAAGACTCGCCAGATAATCTTAACATCTCTAATTCTAATTTTGCATTGCAAACCCACGATTACTATTGAAAATGTACACACAAGACTACTGGTCCATGTTTAAGAGATGGAAAAACAGATAATTGTTTTGTGTAACTGAATAGGCCCAAAGCTATTAGAGCGCCCAATCTAAATCCATTAGTAAAGAGTTGTACATGCCCGGCCCATTTAAGTAAAGGACACACAATGCGCACGATAGTATTAGTCGCAGGTGATAATCCAGCCGCAAAGGCACTCCCCAAGTCTCCAGTATCCACTGCTCACTGTATATAAAGGCCTTGACATTGCCCGCAAGTCAAAACTTCGGGAATTTCGCATCCAACATTTCAATTTCCCTCTTCTCTCTACTTTTTTTAAATACACTACGCGCCAGATACCAAAACATTTCTCTCCGATTCGAAACCCTAGTTTTCCCGAGAAAAGGAAAATAAGAAACAGGAGAGAATGCCTCGAGAAATCATCACACTGCAGGTAGGACAATGCGGGAACCAGATCGGAATGGAATTCTGGAAGCAGCTCTGCCTCGAGCATGGTATCAGCAAAGATGGCATTCTCGAGGATTTCGCTACTCAGGTCCATCATTTTCCACTTTCTCATTTCTATTTTTTTCTGTTTATTTGCTGAGAAGTTTTATAGCTAGAAGATATACTAGTCTCTATTGCTGAGCGGCTACAGTTTTCTTAAAGCAGCTGACTGGCCGCACCATTAGGTTAGGACGCTAATTTGCGGTTCCTAATAATTCTATGTTATCGGTTTTGCTTCTAGTAGTGGTTTTCTGCTATAAGTTTAGTAAGTACTGATACAAGTATGCATCTAGGTTAATTTTGGTACTTTTATAGTTTGAAAATATTTGCATTGCCATCTATTCCGTTTGTCTATAAATTAGATTCGTTTATCTGTCCAAGGAGGATGTTTTACTGGGAAACAAAGTGGTTGAGGGAATTCAGCTAGCCTTCTCATTTAGCTGGAAAACATTTGTTGAATTGACTGGGATTGTACAGTTTGGTCTGCAGTTACAAATGGCTCAGTTTAAAGCTTTATTAATAAGATTTTTTTGGGCAATTGTGAGATTGATATAATGAAGCAGATTTGCTTTAAATGTTTGGAAAATTGTTGGATATCGCATGTTTGTCAGTGTTTCTTTTAGTGGTGCTATAGGTAGTTGAAAACTTCTCAATGTTGTTCAGGTATTTGACAGCAAAAATTTTGGTAAGCATTACTCTCTGTGGTGCTTTTAACCTAGGATTTTTCTTAATCATTTTCTTTAACCTATGGTGCTTTAGGGAGGTGACAGGAAAGATGTGTTCTTCTATCAAGCTGATGATCAACATTACATACCGCGAGCTTTACTAATAGATTTAGAGCCCAGGGTAATCAATGGTATACAAAACAGTGAATACCGAAATCTATACAATCATGAGAACATCTTTGTTTCAGATCACGGTGGTGGTGCTGGCAATAACTGGGCAAGTGGATATCATCAGGTTTGTTGCTTGGCTTACCTATTCTATGAGTATCTCCATATTATTTGTGGATGTCCAAAGTCAAAGGTTTTATTTTCCCTAAAGGTCAATGTTGAGGTGCTACTATCATTGACTAAGTTTTGTTCATCATATGGGATTTTCCTTGTTCGTTGGTGATCAGGGGAAGGGAGTCGAAGAGGATATAATGGACATGATTGATAGAGAAGCTGATGGAAGTGATAGCCTTGAGGGTTTTGTTCTGTGCCATTCAATTGCTGGAGGAACAGGCTCAGGTTCACTGGATGTTTTTTTTCTCTATCTCATTAGGGTTTTGAAATCCACTGCATACACTTTAGTGGCCACATGATTTTTATGCAATTAGTACCATTTAAGCAATGGAATTTAAACACAGGCTTTTGCTGTCTTTCTAATGTGTTGTTAAGTGCTCTCTCTCTTTTATGATGAAGGTATGGGTTCATATCTGTTGGAAACCCTGAATGATCGCTATAGCAAAAAGTTGGTTCAGACATATAGCGTATTTCCTAACCAAATGGAGACAAGTGATGTGGTGGTCCAGCCCTACAACTCACTTTTAACGCTCAAGAGACTGACATTAAATGCTGATTGTGTTGTTGTTCTTGACAACACTGCACTGAATAGAATTGCTGTTGAACGGCTACATCTGTCAAATCCTACATTTGCTCAAACAAACTCTTTGGTCTCTACTGTTATGTCTGCAAGCACAACAACATTGCGCTATCCTGGATATATGAACAATGACCTGGTTGGTCTTCTCGCCTCATTAATTCCAACACCAAGATGCCATTTTCTTATGACAGGATATACACCACTCACAGTTGAGCGCCAGGTAAGATTCTGACCTGATATTTTTTTTCTTAATACCTTTTTTTTATGATCTTATTTTGGGTCATTCACATTTTCATGGTTCGTTATGTAATTAATGCAAAGTCTTGATCGGCCAATATTTAGAATCTCTAAACTCCTGAATTTTCAGGGTACTGAAGCCAAGTTCTATATAATGAAACAGTTCGCTAGATCTCATGATATTGCTTATGTTCTTTCAATATCTGTTGGTTGTGTATTATGCTGATGATGCGGAAGTCTAATTAAAATGTCCTGGCAGGCTAATGTGATTCGTAAAACTACTGTGCTGGATGTGATGAGGAGACTTCTGCAGGTGAGAAATTTCACATGTAAATGCTTTTAATGGGGACTGTTAAGCATTTTATTTGTTCTGATACTTTCTGCAGACGAAGAACATTATGGTGTCGTCTTATGCGCGAACAAAAGAAGCTAGTCAAGCAAAGTACATTTCCATATTGAATATCATTCAAGGAGAAGTGGATCCTACTCAGGTAAGAATATTATACTGTTCATGAGCTTTTTAGTGCAATGTCTTCATCGACAGGCAAGTTCTTTATCAAATGATGATTTTCATTAATCTCTTTGTTTTCTAGTAATTAGGAATGTGTTTTATAAGGAGGTTTATCTGTATTTGTGGTTCCGTAACTGCTATTGACACTTTCATCTATCCATTTTAAATGTGACAGTAACCTTCAATAGCTTTTTCACAAAATGGATAAAGTTTTGTGCCTGTGCCAACTTTCTTTCAAATTGTTGTGTTTAAACTAGGTAATTTGGTTATTAACTGATAAATTTTATTTGTTTCTGGATTTTCTCTATGTACTATTGGAGATGCTTGACTCTTACCATTTAAGATCTTTCCCTTCCCAACATTTGACCTGTTAGCTTAATGCATATTGGGCAGAACTTGTGTAAGTAGTAAGATAACCTGTTTCTTATTCTAGCTTTAGGTGTTATCTCAATGTTTTTAGCTTATTTACGTTTCATTTGTCTTTCCTAATGTGTCTTGCTTCTTACATGTTGCTTTTTGAAGATTACTGAAAGGCCGGCTGCATTATTTTTTATATTTGAAAATTCATGTGTGGAAGTAATATATCTGTGTTTCTCATAAGCAATTTCAAAATTGTTGCTTTGCCTACTATTTTATCAGGTTCATGAAAGTTTGCAAAGGATTCGTGAAAGAAAGCTTGTGAACTTCATTGAGTGGGGCCCTGCTAGTATACAGGTTTTTCTTGACAATAATAATAATAATAATATTATTTTCAACATTCTGTTTTCTCATATCTGATTAAATTTATGTTTCTTGTTATGCTGGGGTTTTTTGGTAGGTTGCTCTGTCAAGAAAGTCTCCATATGTCCAAACTGCCCACAGAGTATTACACTATTTCTTGTCTTGGCTTTACTTGATTTTATGCGTTCATTTTGATATATGGTTCTTTAAAATTTTTGAGGAACAGTAAACTTATGCATGCTGCATTTTTAGGTAAGTGGTCTCATGCTAGCAAGCCATACTAGCATCCGCCACCTATTCAGCAAATGTTTGAGCCAATATGAGAAGCTTAGAAAGAAACAAGCTTTTCTTGATAATTATCGGAAATTCCCAATGTTCGCTGTAAGTTATCTACATTATGGTTGTCGTCCATTTGAAGTCCTGTTATCTGTTTATGGATTCTGGCATACCTTTAAGAGTAATTGTTGCAGTGCCCTCGTTATCTGATGCAATGTAAAATGTGATCAGGACAATGATCTTTCTGAATTCGATGAATCAAGGGACATAATTGAGAGTTTGGTTGATGAATATAAAGCCTGTGAATCTCCAGATTATATCAAATGGGGAATGGAGGTATATACTCTGCTGGTCCTTTCTTCTCTTAGTTCATATCTTGCTAAATGCTGAGAACTTGATTTTCTAATGCAGGATCCTGACCACGTTCTAACTAGAGAAGGCAACGCTACAGGAACTGTGGATCCAAATTTAGCAGTTTGAACATAGTAAGTTAAAGACAACGTTTCCATGGACTTGCTTGGGCTATTATTTGCTGTGTGTTCTCATGAGCAAAACTACTTAAATTATACAAAAATCATATTGGCATTTAATTCACGTGGATTGGGGGCTGCTACAGTTGCAATTTGTAACTTCCAGAATAACAGAACTCATGAATTATTATAGAGTAATTTTTATGAATAGCGAGAGTATTCAAACTCATAGCAAGGTTTTATAACATCTTGTCCATTTGATTTACTCTAAGAGTTGTTTTTTGCTTTGTTCATTTTCCCTTCCTGCAGATATGTAACTTGCTTTGAAGATTCCCAATTGCAGGATAGTAATGGTGCTAAATGCATACTGGAGGAATGGTTGTAAATAAATGTAGACAGATTGACATCAGAATTCTACCTGTTTTGTGGGAAGCTTGATGGTTTGTGGTGTGCTAATTGTTTGGCTGTTTGATTTTGTTAAGCGTCTTCCTCTAAATCTTCATTGGCAAAATGGAGATTCAGAATCACACTATATCAAGTTTCACGCAGTTTAATGTTTGATGGGCATCTGATATCTAGGGAATACGAGCAATACTTGTCCGGTAACTATTGCTTGGATCTCTTAGGGTCTAGAGGGTATTTGTATCTTTTGGGTGGTAAATGAATAAAATTATTCTTATATTTTATTACACCATTTCACCTTGTATCTTGCAACATAACATGTGCAGCATGTTAC
Organism: Jatropha multifida; assembly: GCA_948099535.1. Lineage (NCBI taxonomy): Eukaryota > Viridiplantae > Streptophyta > Magnoliopsida > Malpighiales > Euphorbiaceae > Jatropha > Jatropha multifida. The sequence goes on from CANUEX010069091.1 coordinate 53,161, forward strand.
GTGGTCCCATATGTGCTAGGTTGCAAATGGTCCAACAGTGTTTTTTGGCAAAGGTAGTGATTATCATGTCTACATTTTTGCTTAAACATGATGTGATGGTTACCCGTGCTGCTGAGTGGCTGTGGTGGTCGTGTACGAGTCCGTCCACAGATTATGGAATACCTTCTGTCGAATGGTTTTGATGCTTCTCACTCTGCGTAGATTGCTTGAGGCGTTAAAGATAATCCAAGTGATTAGTTTCATGTACTTGTTAGCGCATTGCAAATTTTGAATTTCGTTTTCCGTTTCTTTTACTTTTTATGCTTTGTTTGGACGAGGGTTTGAAAGACCGGTAGGTATTTTTATGTTTATTTGTTAAAAGTCTAAAATTACACTCTTTCTATTCCTGCTCGACAAAATTTTTTATTTTATTTTAATGGACTGGCAAATTTAGTTTAGAAAGAATTGCTTCAATATTCCATTAAAAATAGTTTTAACAAATACATATAAAATAAAAATTTTCAGAAAAAGGCATTTTGTAATTTTCATATGTAATTTTTTTTTACAATACCTTCAGTAGACGTCGTCTCACTTTATTCATACAACGGTTTAGACTGCAGTTATGATTGAGAAAGAAAAATAGAAAGTCTTGATTCATCCTATAAAGTCTGTTGATGATTTTCAATGCGTATGAGCTGCATTGATCAGTTGGAAATTGAAAATATATTGTTTCCTTGTTCTATTCTCTGTGGACATGCCATTACAATTCACTATACTTGCCGAATGGTTAGTTGTAACTTTGTCTGCTCCACAAATAACTAGTCTAAGTCCACTAGAAAAATTCACTGAATGTAAATTGAATTTGAATATGCCATTTTTTACTCTTTTTCTTTTTTTCTCTCCACGCTGAATCCCAGTAGACGTCAAAGATGATCAGGGAAGAAGAGCCTTACCTTTAACAACAGAACCAGGTAGATTTGATGAAATCATAGGATCCCTTGCATCAATGTCACATTCAGCCGAGGGAATATTTTTTTAAATCCAGCTGGCTTTTTTTTTGGACTCACCTTTCTGTGCAATTATTTTTGAGTGTAAATCATCAGTTTCTTGACTCTATTATTAGAGACCATCTAATTTGGTTCGAAATTTATTTAGGTTATCGCTTCTCTCTGCACGTATAATTAGTGGGGATTAAATCAGAGAACTATTCTCACATATTCAATCTGCGTTGTAAATTGATTCATAGATCCTTTCTGTATAATTATTAATAAATTATATTTTATACCAAATAAAAATGTATAATTTATTATGATGAATCATTTATTAAACATGTTGGCAGTCATTTTCCCTTCTTTTCGCTTTGGCCTAGTTGGAATCCATCCAAATGGTTTGCCACGAATTGGGGTTTCTACTTTCTATTATTAGCGCAGGCCAATGTTTACCAGATATGTTTTTCATTTTCTTTCTGAAGGAGAAAACTAAAAAACCAATTATTATATGTAATCCATTATTTTCGAATGTTGGGCTGTTGTCTTTCTGTCAAGCTCATTTTTTTTTTATATATATATATATATTTCTCGCCCTATAAACATCAATATAAACAAAAAAATCAACCTCGATAATAATTGTCAAACCATGATAACCTTCCGACGCTTGAATTTGAAATTCGTTGCGGATCTCCTTCCAACTAATTTAAAATATTACAAAAATGATGAAAGTAGCCGTTAAGTCCGTTACCAGAGAGAGAGAATCGATTAGTACGTAAGAAAGAGGAACTAACGAGTCAGCGACAACTCTGCTGACAGCCTGTAACAAGAAGAATTAAAAAGGTCGACCACATGGCATTGCAATAAAAGAAATTGACTCAAAAAAAATTAAAAATTTAAATTCCTAAAATGTCCCATAATGCATTATTATTGTTTCCGCATAATGTAAGGAAGAAAATCTAAAGTGGACCCCATACCAAACACAGTAGAATTGTAATTCCCGAACCGAACTGGTAAACAAAAAACAAACAAACAAAATCGAACGTCTCAAATCTCTGGTTAGTATTTACCCATTGTGATCTGCCGGTTTCCTCCCCATCGCAAACTTCTGTTTATTTAAATTCTCCCTCTCCTTCTCTCCTCAGCTTCCTCATCAAGATCTCTTTCTCTCTCTCGCTTCTCTCTCTCTCTCTCTCTCTTCCCCACGACTCAGATACATTGTTGTTTTTCTCCTTGTACCCCATCGCCTTCAACTTTATAAGCAAAAAGTAAACAAGATTATGGCAATCTGTGGCTCATCAAGGTCTTTCGCTGGAGTTTTGCTCGCTTTCACTGTCATTTTCGTTATTTTCTCGCCGTCTGTTCAGGCCCAGGCTCCTGCTCCTGCTCCTGCCAGTGATGGTAAGCTTACTCGTTTTTCCTTTAGCTCTTTCTTTATATATATTTTTCGCTTCTTTAGATCTGTCTCTGCTTTCCTCTTCTATTTTCCTTTCCCTTTCTCTGTATTTGGTTTCATAGATCTGAAATCCTGAAAGCCATTTTCGTTTTCGTTTCAGTTTAATGACGTTCTTCTTCTCTGCTGCCTCTTAATTTCTGATCCTGTAATGTAATGTACTATAATGTAGATGTAATTGATTATAAATTTTATGTTGCAGGAACTTCTATCGATCAAGGAATTGCATACGTGTTGATGCTGGTGGCTTTGGTTCTCACATACCTCATTCATCCACTGGATGCTTCCTCTTCTTACGGTTTCTTTTGAATGTGCTCGAACTTTAGGGCTTTAGAAAATGGGTTTGATTATTTTTACTAGTACTGTAATTAATGAGTGTCGAAGAGGAATCTGTTACCTGTGGTGGATAATTGGCATTTATTTTCAACGATTGGAGTGTCACGTTGTGGTTGATTACTCATTACTTGTAGTTTTTATTTCTGTTTCCTGCTCATTTTTTCAATCCTTGTGATTGGTCACCATGCTTCCAAATTTCTTAATTTTTTTTATTTTCCATTTTTTTTCTTTTTATAGCTGTAGTTTAATGTCTGAGTTATGCAAATGCAACTAGCTTCTTTTAGGGGTTGATGAAGAGGCAATTGCTTCATACTTGATAAGGACCCACCTTTATTTTTACTTTTTACATCCTCCTCTTTGTTTTTTTTTGGGAACTATAAATTTTCGGCAGAACAATACCCTACTCTGTGATCTGCCAGCTTTATGGTGAGGAGAGGGTGATGCAAAAGTAAAGATCAAAAGGGGAAAAATCTAAATTATCATTTTTGTGGGTGAATGTGGACCTGACAACTGCATTGTTTAAGTGATTTCCGGATCTTATGCCACTTTCCCTTGGAATATGACCGCTCTTAGCAAGCCTTGAGAAGAAGAAGAAGAAGAAGAATCTCCTATCAGTTTGGTGGCTAGATTGCTTTTTTACTTCTTGGACCAATATTACTTACAGCTTTCCTTTCCTTTATCTTTTAATTATCATTTCGACTCACTTCACAATTTTCCTCTTTGAGCCATGGGAAAGAGGTTAAAAAAAACAACCACAAACACACAAGAAATCTGCTTTCGAAAATATTAGCGTCTTGAGCTCAAACAAGAACATAATAAATTGTACTGCCTAAGAAGTTATGGCATTTTCTTTAAAAAAAAAAATCTATTTTGAACAATGTAAAAGCTGCATTGCAAATTACAACTTCAAAATGGGCAGAAAAGAAAGGAAAAAATCATGACCCCTCTGGGTAAGAAGAAAAGAATTTGAGTTATGAAAGAAACTTGTTATTTGTCGAAATATTTGGAATCCTCTGTTTCACAGCTAATGCCTTAACCAAATTCACCAGCATTCTTACGCCTTTTTGGCAAACAGAATTAATATACCTCTTTTAATTAGTAGCATGGCGGTGTCGATGATGAAGTAGCGTATATTTGACAACTTCATAAAAGGAAACAACTATTCCAACGGAAGGGCCGGCGCGAGCCACACGGGGACCTATTCCTGCAAACAATCCTTTCATCCCCCCACCACTGTTCCACATGGAAGTTAGAAGAAGCCAATTAAGGCCAGTCTGAAATTTCTAAAGAGAAACAAACAGTTGGCTCACAAAAGAATATTTAAGAGCTTTCCTAATTTGTCTTCTCATTTAAGAAGTCCATGAACTAGCACGACAAATCAGGCAACCACAAGTGTGCCCCACATAACACATTTGACACTTGCATATATGATAACACTATGGCCCTCAATTTTCAAAATACATAAACAGTTATCTTCAATGTATTCTATTCACGTGTTAAGATGTTCGTTCTATTCACATAAAAAGGATAATTATTGGCAAAGAGATGTTTCAAGACTGACTATTATAAATGCATCCAAAGACAGCTAACTCATAATTATATATGTAATTTCTTAGTATTGAAAGATAAAAGAGAGGGGGAAACAAAAAAAAAAAAGATGGATTCCACAGAAGATGAAGAAGTACAGAGCACAACATACCTCCAGATTTCCTGCAATGTTTGTCTTGTAGTCATAGTTAATGCCCTCGTAGGATCCTTCTATTGATACAAACAGAATAAATGGTAAATCATATCGTTGACAACCTAAAGTTTAACCCATAGGCAATTACATAATATTTGGAAATCATTCCATGCTTTATATGACCCGGAGTTCCTTTCACTTCTCTCCTTAATTTTTTTTTCCCCGGCTTCTCAATTCATCCAAAAGACATTATTTTTATCATTTTCTGTCAGAAGTATTAAATTGAAGCCCATGCCACTGCAACCCATTCTAAACATATGCTAAATCATCTATTACAACAACCAAATACTGGATTATCAAACTTAAGAGTTTTAACTGCAAAGACTTTTTATTATTTCTTAATTTATAAGCAGATAAGATCCAATATCAGAATAACTACGATTTCAAGAACCCACATCTATATTGGTAGTTCTGATCATCAACCACACTCCCGTCCTCCCCTAATCATCCTCCTTGTGCTTATGTATCCATGTAATATGCTCATGTTTTAATTTTTATCTTTTAATTTATTTTAAACTTCTATTAGAAGGAAGGGCAGGTCATAAAATATCTGCACTAAAATTTAGTGCATTTTAGAGTACTACCTCTATCTGCCTTCTGGTCCTTGCAACATCTAATGGACATGTAACAGCAGCTGCAAGACTCCCTGCAACAAAACCAGCAGAAAAGTTTGCCCCAAGGACACTGGCTGCTGTGGCTTCATCATCCATAAAAGCAAGAATTCCTCTCCTAATCTGCAGAGAATGTGTAAAAGAAAGCATCATCAAATTCACTGTTTTTTGAAAATAAAGGTCTATTTTTAGAGAATGTAAACCCACAGGCTCTAGGGTTGACCAGCAGATTGCAGAGAATGGAACATCTCGAGCAAGTTGTGCTCCAAGGCCAGTCCATAAAATGCGATAATTTTGCACTGTCATCAATAACATATCAGTAGCAATTCATGCATGGAGGAAAATAAAGAAGTATACAGACAAATTATTCTTCTGTCAATTACAATGACAAGCTAGTACCCAAATCAGAATTAAAAGAGAGGTCAATCAAACCAATCAGGTAACTTACACTTTTGAAGGTTGTTTTTGCTCTTGACTGGGTTGATCACCTCAACTAGTGTCTTCCAGACTCCTGGAGGCTTCACCGCATTCTGGGTTTCTTTAAAAGCCTATTAAGAGGATACTAGAATAAAAAGAAGTTTGAAAAGAAACTAATTCTCCAAAATATATATCTCTCTCTCAATGCATGTAGCAAAGGAAATAGCTGAAAAGACTTCATAATGAAGGAAGCCGATCAACAGAGACTGGTCTAATAAAGCTTGGATACACTGAAATTTAAATAAATGCACATAACTTCTCAGGATCAACTGTCAGTAGACTAGGATTAGTTGATTACTCTAATCTATAGAAGTTAAGCCATCTCTCAATGCTGCTAATAGCAAAATTGTATGATACAGTCCTCAAAGTACCATTTATTTTAAAATAAAAAATAGCCTCTAATCACGTTCATATCAGAAAACTCATCCTCAAGTCATCTTAGTGAGATCAAATTCATTTGAAAACTACAGCATATACCACATTTATAACTAATCAGATCATCTTTTAAAGCAGAGGAAGATGTTGCATGGCAAACACTCTAAGATAAAGTTTTTAGGGCTAACTTGCTAAAAATGGCACTAAATAAGGATCCAAACAACAAATCCAGTACCTGCATACGAGTCCTTGCCAACTCCACAGGGTAACAAGTGACACAAGCTAATGATCGTGCAACTGACCCTGCAACTAATGGCACATATGGTGTCAAAACCGGAGCATTCCGACTTGTAAACTCTTCCATTAAATTCCGGAAAATGTCATAACAAGGCAAGTAGATCCCCACCTGGTTGACAATAAGGAACAAACATAAGCAAAAAATAAAAAAGACGCTAACTACCTTGCATCGCTGTTAGGCATCCAATCTTTCATGAGAACAGACCATAATTACAAAAAAGAACAAAATGGTTTTAACCATAAACAAAAAAGAATATAATTTTTTAACAGACTTACAGTTGGCACAGCCAAAGCTAAGCTCGCATTTGTGCCTCTCCAAAGCCTTCCAAATCCTTCCTGCACAAATTCACCACTGTAAAGCCTTTGAATAAGTATACGAACACTACAATTCAACGATATGGGAAAAAATGCAGCATCTGGGCTAAAAGCCGACTATCGTGGAAACAAATAAGTTTAATGCTTGCAGTGGAATGGCCTTCAGTAAAGAGAAAAAACTGCAGTATATTTAACTTCAGAAAATCCACCAACCTGGCGAGTGACTTTATAGAAGACATCCATTGTTCCCTTATACTTGTGGCACTCTGGAGTACACATTGGTTCCGAAGCAGAGAACGCATGTTTCAGATCTGAAAGAATCTGGTGAACAATTTAAAAGCCAAAAGCAACAGCAGTCAGAACGAAATAAAACAGCTCTATTGAGAAAGATCATATCATACAAAAGATTCTTCCAGTTCCTTTCTTTCTTCATAAAATGCAGATAACAATCAGTCCTGTGTTACTAATGTTGCTAGCAGTAGGCATACCATATCTGTCCTCGAACATTCTGTTCCACATAATCCCTGATTAGGAACTCCAGCAGCCTGTGCTTGCAACCTTGTCTGCAAGTAGGGCAATTGAAGTGTAGAGATTTCATTACTTACAGCTATTACAAAAAGACTCAACATTAACAGCACCCATTATATAAAAATAAAGGCATGCAGCTATGTACAAAAATACAGTTTTGACAAATTTCAAATAGTAAGTTAAGGCAGCCCTCAGCCTAACTATGACATCTAAGTATAAAAAATATGCTTAGCTAACATATAGATGCTCGATAACACAATTTTAATTCTAAAGCAATTCCATCTCCTTTATACTAAGGAAAAACGAGACAAGCAGCAAGAAAACAGGAACAACGCGTGCAAGCAATCTTGAAAAGTAAAATACAAATTGAATAAGAAATGAGTGAAGATTGAAAGTTGAAAGAAAATTTCAAGCAATTTGTAATATTACCTTGGCGACATCTAGAGGGTTAACAATAATTGCGGAAACAAAAGCGGCACCAGCTGCAGACAAGGCTCTCTCCGCAAAACCTAAATTGGCGTCCGGCGACACCGTTTTGGAGTTATCCTTATTTTTAGCATCTTTAGAAGAAAACATGGTCTCTGAAACAGAAGAAACGTTCCCATCAATATCGACTCTGGATGCCGCCGCAGCGCTTATCCAAGAAGGCAGGCTCTGCCTCGACCCTCCCACCATTTATCAGTAGTAAATACAAATTTCGAATTCTCTTCGTCTTAATTTAAAACCTCATTATGGGATTACAAAAAAGGCAATCCATCGTTGAATTTGCGATCCAAGAGGCCAAGTTTGACACTGCTACTATCTTTTCCTTTTTCGGTTATAGAATTGAGATTGTTTTGAGGAAGAAGCAAAGCAGAGAAGGGCGTTGAGGTTGTTTTGGTTGAGTTAGTTTCTAGCGGTTTCCAATTTGCATGGGAAATAGGGCTCTACAAGCAGGGAGAGAGATGATTCGTGGCGTGGAAATATGGGCGCCAAACGGGAGGTCTGGTCTTCCTGTTAGCTTGAGGTGTATACCTCTCGTACACGTAAGAGAGAGACAGACAGACAGAGTTTAAAAAGACCGTGGACTTGGACCAATTAGTTTGAACTTGCAGGCAAAGGACAGGGACGAGAAAACCGTCTAAGATTGGGCTATTATTGGGTTTCTGAGAGTAGAACTTCCAATATTGGGCCAACGTTGGGCCTTTATTGACACTGTTCCATTCATGTTATTTTAGTAATTTTAGTTTTAATCACCTGTACCAGTGTTTGGTTAGCTAGAACATGTAAGAAAAGGAAAATATATGTTGTTTTACTTTACAGTGATTAGGCAATTAATATAGGTGGTGCTGTCAATCACATCAAGACAGCAAAGTTTAAACTTTTAATAAAATCCCAACTGCTGATCATTTTGAGTTTAATGGATTAAATTGCAGAAAACATAGTAAATCATGTCTATAACCACTGAAGATTAAAATTCAACATTCTTGAACGGAAGCTTGGAATTCAACATTAATGCACAAAAGAATACGAAACTTTATAGGAAACTCATCAAGAAACACTCAACCATGAGAATGAAACAATCAATCAATTAACATATACTCAACAGAAAACGTTGTATGATCAGATCACCCCCTTCCATAAAAGACATCCAGAGGACTAGTTGAGAGGGAAGGTATAACTACTGTTAATGATTTTTCCATAAAATAAACAACTTTCCTTTGAGGATTACTGCAATATTGTTGCTTTGCATGACAAAGCCTAACCGTCGATGAAATGCTTGCTGAAATTACAGCCAATTTCACTGCCACCATAAATGCCTTATTTTGCCATTTTCGTGCCTCGAACAACGTTCTAATACAACGATTGATGAACTGGCCGGTTCTCCTCCTCTTTATTTTATTATTATTGTAAATCTCGGAATCTTCAACTGCCTTGTTCTTGATCTTGCCACTGAAGCTCCAGTCAAAAGCATTCAGCTCTTTAATTGCATCCACCGATCTTCCTTTATATTTCTTCACTTTTTCTCTAAGAATTATTCTGCTTTCTTCTAATCGATTACACGCTGCATGCCTATCGATTAGCTGCCAAGATCTTAGTCGCTGCAGAATTAAAGATTAACAGGTTTTTTATATTATTTTATTAACATAATTGTTGCAATCTCAGAATCCAGAAAGTAAGAGTAATAGGCGGCTCCAGATGCAAAATAAAAAATCTAATCTAATTGACAGAAAGCGAGAGAGAAAGTAACTAATGATATAAGTGTACCTGTAAGAAGACAAGCACGTCACCGACTTGCTTTAGTGAATCCCTAATGGAAATCAATTTGTCTCTGTCCTCAAATGATGTATCTGCAAAATCACAGAAACGGCCATTTTGTGCACACAAATTGCAGAAGCTGTTACTGTTTTTGATTTCGCGAGAAGGGCCATCAAGTAAAGCCCACGCTCGATCAATGAGAGACTGGAGGTCCCCCTTCAACTCAATCAAAAACATATTTCAACTTTTCAGAGTTTGTCAGTTGTTCCCATCTTTTTGGCCATGGAATTTGTAGTTGGTGTATAGGGAATGGAGGGTAGGGCTCTTTCTTATTTGATGGATTGCTTGTGGTAATTCATCAAAACAGATCATTTTCTCTGTCTTCCTTCCTCTTTGAAGGGAAGTGCTAAAAGCTTTGGCTGTTCATGTATTGTTTGTTTACACCCCACAACACATCCACTTTCCCACATGCATCATGTATGTCGAGGCATGCCTTCACCATTATAAGGTTTCCGCTTTCCTCTCCATTTCTTAATCTAATTTTATGAAAATAAAAAATTAAAGGGCTAATAACAGAATAAATTCAAATTTTCTCGGCTTTTTCAAATTGCAATTTTTCTTTTTTAAAAATTTGGTTTTAACAAGAATTTCAACTCGAAGCACTGTAGCTGGAGCATGTGAAACGCCAGACAGAGAGAATCACTTTAATCTTTGTTGAGAATGTTACAGCCTTATTGGAGGTAGAGACGTGAATTTTTCCACGACTTTGATTTATGAGGCAGGTTCGTTAGGTCGGAGGTGGTGGTGTTTCAAGTTTCAACTAACCGACCCAACCACCTGGGCTCCCCTCCCCCTGTCCTTCAACTTGAACACCCATTATAAGAAAGAGACAATTATACTATATTCATTGTCAATTTCAACCATCACCATATTAAATCAAAATGAGGAAATTGTGTGAATAAAGATACAATTATACTATATTTTTATAATATGTATATATAATTTATATGAAGCCGTTCCACGTGGATCAAAAGAAGCCATATTCGTACGGTCAATCCTAAAGAATGGAACAGTTGGACCATACAGGTTGGCACCTGAGTGGGGCAAGGACCCACGAATCGGATCTGAACAAGACAATTTGAAAAGCATAGAATAGAAGAGAAGAAATGCCCCCCACAAACCCCTACATCTTTCTAATTTGTAATTGCCAGATTCATCACCCTCACTCTCACTATCTTATCATCAAATTTTCTTCACTCCCACTGTGTCGGTGGGTGAGGTGAAGCTTATTCATGGGTCTCCCCTGTCTTTGGTTTGCTAAGTGGAAATATCCAAATTCTTTCACATGGCCTTCGTAGCAGTGCTGTCTTTTATTATTTTGAATCTTTTCATTACACTTTTCTGCCATAAAAATTAATAGACAATTGGATCATCAGAAGTGGACTATATATATTTTTCTTTTATTTTCTGGCAATTTGTCTGTACAATTGAATGATCTATACGGACCTAATCACATACTCTGGTCAACATTATTTTCAAGATTGAGCACGTGGATGGACGAAGAAAGGACTAATGTCGCCGCAAAGAAAAAAGAGGGCGCGCATAACGGTTATTGTACTGTACCAAATATCAAAACAAATCAAAATTTACTACTATCATCTTGTTTGTTTTTCTACTGCGACTGCGACTGCTGCAGTATGATTTTAAATTCCGTGTTGTGTTGTGATTTATGAATGCTCACTCTAACCACAAAATAAAAACAAAGATTAAAGTCAACTTAATTTGGAATTGGCATATAATATGATTAGGTCTTTCACAAAGATGTGACTACCTAGTACATAATTTAATACTTTATGTAAGACCAAAATCGGGGATATGCAATGCAAGATACGTCCCAAAACGAGTTGATACGGCATCGAGAAAAGCAGAGACAGGGACCAAACACAGACACTGCAATTACAAAGGAGGGCCTGCCTTTGTCATTGTTTACTATACATATACATACATCCCAATTGGGGTAAAAAAAGATTTCAACTTCAATTTATAAAAGTGGGTCTCTGATTTTGAACATCTTCTTTTAGATCTGTTTTCAGGCTGGCAACTTGCAAGTGGGTTAATTTTTTTTCAAACTTCTCCTTCACAATGGCCCCCCCCTACCTTTCTCTCTATATCTATAATAAAAGCCTGCTGCAGTGACAAAATAATCACCTAACCTAACTCTTTTATAAAATCTTTGACCAATAGGTACATTAAAAAAAGACATATGTGTCTGTCTCAGTCTCTCTCTCTCTCTCTCTCTCTCTCTCTTCTGGTCGGAGATTCAAGAAAGCACGCCGGGGTTTCACCTTAAAGGCAAACTGGCATGTCGTGTGTTGGAATTTCTAGAAAGGCAAGGCATGGTCTTCCAGTCTAGGCGCCTTCCCACCCTAATAGCCTCCCTTTCCAAGATGTGTTTACTACGTGTAAGACTATTAATTCTGCTTCTGGTTTCTTGTGCCCAAATATAAACCAAGAAAACAAAAAAAGAAAAATTTGCCCATCACAACGAAAAGCCGCACTGTCCCAAACCCAAGTTTTTGCTTAATGGTCTTTGACTCTTTCTCCAGTATCCCACTTGCCCAATTTTACAAAATCCATTAGTACTCTATTCGCTTCATTAGTCCAAACCTTCGTTAAACCTTAAACCCTCCGTTATAATCACTCAAATCTCTAAACCTGAGCTGTATACACGTTTTTTGCACAAGAAAAAAAAAAAGCCAAAACAAGATAACATTAGATAATGGATTTTACTTGAGAGTCCTGGGTTGAAAAAGAATGGCTAACAGAATGCAGAAAGAGCGTATGGTCATCAAGTGCCCATGGTGGCCAACCGTTGAACATGAATATCACTTTTTTTGAGCCGATTGGCATAGGCAGAGACCCCTTTTGAGTCCCAGCGGCATTGCTAGCCAAAAATATCTCATGATAAATCACAACCACCCCTCTATTTCTCTATTTCCTTAGACTAGAAAAACAAACGATTCATTTCTATTTCATGGACAGCTTATATAAAGCAAGGTGGGCTCTGAAAATTAAAAAAGAAAAAAAGAACTTAGAAAAACCAAAGATAAAAAATAGTAATAACAATAATAATTAAGGCTATATTTACATATATTAGCATTTGCAAAACTTTGCACGCTCATCATCATCGTCATGAATTAGACTTAAAAAATAAATTAAAAAAAAAGAAATAGAAATCTGGGAATTTACCAAAAGCAAAGCAAACTATCCAAAACTCCACTCGGAATTTACCAAATACCCAAATTTGCAATATTTTGCCTTCAAAAATACTGATCTACGTCCCAAAAACAAGACCCGAAATCTGGGTCTAAATGAAAAGAAATATCTGCAACATCATCTCTTCTTAAAAGAGTGTCAGGTATACTACATTCATCGAAAAATATTGGAGCATGATGTTCAAATTCAAAAAACTCGTCAAAATCCAAACCCAAATTACCCAAACAATCTTCACCTGCAAGAAGATCTTCCCTTATCTCTTCAGGTTGTCTCCAATCTTTTACCTGTTTTACCTGATCTGATCCCCAATTCTCATTATTTACACCTTCGTTGTATTGGAATCTAAGAACAGACGTAGGAGAGCTTAAACTGTGAGACTCCTCCTTACAAGAATCATACCCATTAGTAATATCAACATCTGGTGGAGTAGGACTTCTCACCGGCGGTTTTATGAAATTGGTCAAGGCATTCGTCCCTTTAATTTGTATAGCAGCTTTATCATAAACCATTGCAGCCTCCTCTGCAGTATCAAACGTCCCTAACCATATTCTGGTTCGCCGTAATGGGTCTCTAATTTCAGCTGCAAATCTTCCCCATGGTCTTTGTCGAACGCCACGATATTTTTTACCCTCTGGAAAATAATAACGTTGATCTCTGGTGTTTTTCCTCTGCTGTTGTTGCTTATTAAAACCCAATTTTACTTCTCCCTTCTCGGTTGCTCTATATTTCACACAATCTTCAATTCGAATCTCGTTTATATGTTTCTTAACTCGCTGATGAGTCCTTGATTCCTCATTCTCATCGCTGGACGAGTCAGTTGCATCTCCGTCTGTAACACAAATCCGCACTATTCTCGTGGCGTTTGAGTCATTAAATTTACCTAGCTTATTAGTGACTCTTTTATGCTCGCTGTACTTCACAGATGATGGATTCATCTTCTTCTCTGGTTTTAGGATTTTAGAAATTTAGAAATTACCTTATGGTTAGAAAATTATTTTCGGTAAACTTAGATTTGGAGAGGAAGGAGGAGATATTGGTGGAGTTTTCAGTTGCAGAGAAGAGTCAAAAGGCTAAGAATCGCTGTTTTATAGGGAATCCAGATGGACTAACCTTTTTTATTTTTCAAATATTGTTTATTTTTGTCATTATCATATATTTTTTAATCTTTTTATTTGCTAATTTATTAGATTTTAAAATTTCATTAAGATGGTTAATCGACTAAATTAGTAAATTTTAAATTCCGGTGAACGTCAAAGATCCACATATGACTCGCCTCGCCGCATCTCTTATCAGACGTTCGATTTTCGACACGTGTCATTCATGGCGAGGTAAAAGTGCTCGATTCTCTGATTCAACTTGGTAGCCAAGAAACAACTTCGTTTCCCACGCGCGGTCACGCAAAAATTAAATCACGTTAGTTAACACTTAACTTTTAACATGACAAGAACGTTTGGTCTGGTTTGGTTTGGCGGTCAGCTCTGTGATCTTATGACAAACAAAATCAACGGTGCACGTCTCTTGCAAATTTAAACGTCACGTGTGAGGGGACTGTAGCCTTAGATCATTCCACCACAGACAGTGCAGTGGAATTGTTGACCGTTTTGTTATTAGGTTAATCGAAGTACTAATTTTGCTTGGCTATCAAGCATCTAATTAAAAATTCTTCAGGTCTCAGCATTGACCAGACAGTCCAATTATTAATTATTAATAGAATTAAAAAGGAAAAGTCAATTGGCCTGCAACCATTTTGCGTTCAAGAACATAGAGATTAGATAATTATGGATGTTTTAGATAGTAATTTGTTGGAAAATGAGAATGAGTATATTTAACAATTTAGTACAGGATAGGAGAGTAGTAGTATTGTACTAGTAGTATACCAACAGCAGATTGATGGCTTGGGGAGAAAGCATGGACAGGACATTGGTTTAAATTAAGTAGTAGGTGAGAAGGAAAAGACCTCTTCATTTGTTTTTGTCAGTTGTTCATTTCCTTCACGTGACCTTTACTTATTTCTATATATCCATTTAAAAAAAAAGAATGTTTGACATGTTGAAGTTGACTTGAGCTAATTAAAAATGGATCAACCCAATTACACACCTTAACTAATTGCAAACAAATCCGACCGTGTTGTAATTAATAATAATAATAACAATCAGAAAACCTAAAATGGAGTTGGGTTGTACTACAGAAGAAAAGGAAGACTTCGGTTTCAAGAGACTAGACTCATAAATCATCGAACGGGTGAGTAGTGTAATTAAGTGAAGACATCATAAATTGGCTCGAAAGAGACTTCAAATCGTTGCTATAAATGCTGTCCTCCTTATTTAATGCTTGGCCTACCATCTTCATTTATACGCTGATTACCCACTGGTCTCTAAACATCATGATTATCGGACCATTTATTACTGCTTAAATTTTGTACTCCTCACTAATTATTATACATTTTATTAAGAGAACGTCATAAATTTTCGCCAGTTGTAACTTCAATTTTAAGATTAAATACATAATCAGATTATACAGTCAAAAACCGAGCCTGCATTCAATATCGTGCACAGATCAAATACGTTATGTTACATTACCAAATGAAGTTAGAATGTCCAGGGTTCAATACCATATTATATAATAGATTAAATGGTATCATTGAATATCAACTACAGATCTTTTCACAGTTCAAGATTAGCTCACGCAACACAAACTAAATTATCTTCTTTCTTTTTTTTTCAAGGATGCACTGTGTAAATCGACTCTTCATTTGTTCATAACAGAGAGCATTAGACTTGGGAAAAACACACATCGTTATACACAACAATGATTCATTGACATACTAATCTGCCAACCATAGACTGCGCTATCCCATTGCATACTTCTGTGTCCAGCTCCTAGCAGTTGCCTCGTACTTGGCCCTGTCTGTCTTGTACATATGAGCAATTTCTGGCACCAAGGGATCATCTGGATTTGGGTCTGTCAAGAGGGAACATATAGAGAGCAACACCTGAAGAACAAAACAAAAACCCTTCCCACCAACTTAAAAAACAGAGATTGAAAAAAGACTTTCAAACCAAAAATAGACCAGACATTTTAAAAAATGATATATCGCTTATCAAAGAGAAACACCACAGAAATATGGATATTCTACCATGTAGAATTAATTTTTGGTTTTTCTGGATGTAAGGCACTTGATTATATTAAGACGCTACATGAGAATTAATTTAAATAGAAGCACACCCATTATCTGAATCTCTCCCCAGAAACAGAGGATGACTATTTGTGAGATGGTGACCATCCTGATCCAGTTTTTTCAACTAGATGCTTTAAAATTAAATCAGAATCATGCTTCAAGGACACTAAATTCTCATACATACAATGACCGCATAATGACTATTTGAAACCTACCTGATTGAAAATTCCATAAAATTTAGATACCATGCAAATGCCACTAGTTGTAGTTTCCAAAGACCATGCTTATCTTGTTTGACAAAAATTCAAACCCTAATGGAATTAGGCAATTAGGTGGTGAGAAGTTTTTAAGAGGTCTGAACCTTAGATATTGTCAGGGCAGGGCTCCACTGCTCCTTTAGAATGTCAAGGCAAATGCTGCCGTTACTGTTAATATTTGGGTGAAAAACCTTTGTCCTGAATGCAACCTGCAAGAAACAGAGAATTAGCTAAATTCTTTTTGTGAAAGACAAATCAAAGATATAACAAGCAGAACTTCACATGCAGTGAGTTTAGGCAATCACAAGCTCAACAACTCTGCAAAATAAAAATTTCCTACTATGAAGCTACATACATAACCTTAACTTTTCTTCAAATCAGGAGATCTAATTGTCAAATACTATGTTTGACAACACTCTTTTCATTTGTTTTGGATATCATCAAATGTATCCTAGTTCATCAATTACACTAGCAAGGCATCCAACCGTGGAAAGGGGTCCCTTAAGGACTAGGTTAGTCAATCTGGCCACAGAGAGATGAAATGAGATGAGATTGTCCACAATTTGAAGTCCAGGCATCTAGCACCGATCAGTTTTAAGTTTATGGGGTCCAACATGTGAATTCTAATTGGACAGTTTGACGATGCAACTTGAATGAAGCACAGGTTTGGCCACAACGAAGCCTCCAGGATGGCTGTACAACTACATAGAGAGAGCCCCCCAGAGAGCATTCGATCTGGTTTAGGTTTTAATACTTGCATGTGCTCTTTTCAGTTTCATGGTGAATATAATTTGATCAGGCATACAGAAGTTGGCAAGAATAAAACGTCAAGGTTGAAAGGATCTCATAAAAGTGCTGGAATTGAGAGCTTCACTTGATTCATTGCCCAAACCACAACAATATAAAGGTACTACATTTTATGATTTAGCAATCAGTGTAATAGGATTTCAAGGAAGATGTGAAAACCACTATCTTTGTATGTCAAAATTTGATGCAGATGGATTTTTAGTCCTCTGGTTAGGTTAACTGGTTAAATTTGAAACAAAAAGAATTTATGGATAAGTTGCCAAGGTGACTTAAATTATGCCCTGGATCAAATTTAAAAACTTCTTATCAACCTCCATTATTACCATAATCTATTGTTCCTCAGCAATTGTTCCAGTTGTTTATTTAAAGTTATTGATGTCCAAATTTTCAGTTGTTTTTTACCAAACTCAACTGCTTGCAGGAGATTCTTCACAAAAAATTTTGGACGGAGAGGATTTGATTACTCAAATACATTTCCAATAACAAAGTCAACTGTGAAGCAACCACATGTCTATGGCAAGAAGAAAAAAAAATGAAATAAAAGACTTGAAAGCATACCTTAGGTGGCTTAAATGGATAATCAGGAGGAAAATGAATAGTAACCAGAAACACGCCTCCAGTATAAGGACTGTCTGGAGGACCCATTATTGTTGCTTGCCAGTGAAACATGTCCTCAGCTACCGGACCTGTTAAAATAAATGACCAACTACTTCTTAAAGAATGCAGGATATCCATAATATATAGCACATCCATATCAGTGTACAACACATGCAAGCCAGGCCTTTCAATTCTAGCAGAAAAGTCATTAGTACTACTACAACTGTAAAGGTGACATATTGAAGTGAAATTTAACGCTAGGTACCACTACGGAAAATTCTGTCGGGTATACCTAATGAGACAATCCCTTTGACAGATTGCTATTTATTGGCTTCATGAAAGCATTAATTAGTAACAGAATGACAACAACCTCCAGTTGGTAAAAAAACAGCTCAGAAACCAGATAAATCGTAGACTAAAGTAATAGTTCTAGCACTTGTGACATTAAAACGTTCCAAGAGTCCATAGGAGGCTCGATGAGAGGCATCAAATGCACTATCTTCAGGGCAAAAGATTCTAAATTATTACCAACCACAACAATAAGGAAAAAGGTATTAGTCCTAACTACTAAAAAAAAATATACTCATTATGTTCCTATAAAGATTAGACGTGAGAGGTATAACCACAAACAAAACATAATACTAACAATGAAAGACAAATGAAAATAGTGGACTACTTAAATATCGATAAACAAACTCATAATCAGCATGAAAATGAACACTGAATTACAAAACTGCAATATCAAGGTACTAAACACTCTGTATTGATAGATATCCAATACATGTGGACAACAACCAAAAATGATATCCGCATTATCTTTCTTCAACACTTACAGACATGTTATTCACATATCCGTGTAACTTGAATCACAGTTCGCCAGAAGACACTCTTTCTCTAACGAATCAGGAAAGCTCAATCCTCTGAATCGATTAAGACCCATCTACAGACGAGACTTATAGTGCCAACCAAGGCCCGCATGTATATACGCAGAATCGATAGATAAAAACTAAGAATCCCTCAAATGAAAAAAAAAAAAAGCATAACTCCAGATATCCAGAGAGAGAGAGAGAGACATAGAAATCAAAGATCAAAGCGATAAGAAACTAATTATCTAAATAGCGTGATTTTATTGAATAGCAAATGAAAACGAGTGGATCATACCAGCGCTGCAAGAAGTAGGAGGATCCTTCTGGAGATCCTTGAGCTCCTTCAAGATCCGCTTGGAAGCCATGGAAAAGCCTGGAGGATCGCCTCTGATTGGGAGAGAAAAAAAGAAAACAAACTTGACGAAAGGTGCAGAAGAGAAAGGAATAAAAATTTAGAAAGGTGAAAAAATGCGTTGAGTTGAGTGCGTCGATGGAAAAATCAAAAGCGACTTTCCTTGTTTGGGTGACCTCAAAATGGTTTCGGGTCTGAGAATCGGTTCTGGACGCGGAGAGAGTCAGATAGAGAGGGTCTGGGCTTCCTTGTCTGTTGGATACAACGTCGTTTTGGCAAATGAAGCGTCGTGTCTGCCTTGCATTTGAGATCGATACCATTCGTGTGATGCGCTCGACTTTTAAACAACCGGATGTTTGGGTTGAGTTGACTTGACCCTTACTCGCATGGGTCCGATTCGAGAGATGATGCTAAGTTGTGCTTTTTAAAACGAAATTTAAAAATAAAAATATCCATATTTCAGGAAGGGGAAAAAAACACGGTAAACATTTTTCTTAAATTTTTCACATCATCAGTGCCAAAAAAACGAAGTACATTTTCTTTTTCTTTTTAATTTATTTAAAGATTAAAGGCCATGCAAATGGGCCCTTCAACTATTTATGGACGCAAGGTTTTATTGGGTAGGTAGGAAGTTATCACATCCTTCTCCTTCTATCCTGACTCAAGCTGTCTTTCCCTTTTAACGCCTAAATCCCCAAAACATAAAATAAACCTCTATATTATTAATAATGCAAGAATGGTATATCAGGAATCCACCGGTCTTCTATAAAAGAAAGAAATACAAAATATAAAAATATATCCACTAATTAATTTTATAATATGTGTTTCATTACATCATACAGTGGACCCTCATTGATTATAATTAGACTGTTTTTTATGATACTTCCATATCTTATTACCTTTATATTTCCTTTTCCTCCCCCATCTCAAAGTAAAGAACATTTTGTATGCAAATATTACAAGTTTTCTCTTTCCAAAAAATAAAAATTGAAAGCTGGCCACACGATCATCTGTCAATTTACATTGATCCTGCAGCCAAAGCAACATTATAATTAATTGATAATCATCAAACTATTCAAACCAGATTAAACCTTAATTAGCCTAATAATAAGTGATTAGAGGTTTCTTACCATTTGAGCGTGCGGATGGTACATTTTGGCATGTTGCCGCCGTCAATCTCCTTCAAGGTTATGCCATCACACAGAACATCCAGCCCCAACATTCCTATCTCCAGTCCTTTCATCACGCGCAATCCCACGGTGGTCTTCGCTCGCAGATTTACTACCATACTTCTGCTTTTAAAATGAGACTTCAGTCTGGACCCCACCCCATCCTCAATTACCTCGTTCTTCACTCTAGTCGCAATCTTCAGACTCATCGTGTTCTTTTTAGCCTGAGTGAACCCTGCCAAACTCGTCGATCCCAACTCAGTCTGCTGTTCCTTCCCGACTGTAATCTCCACCTCAGACACACCGTATCGATACGTTAATCGAGAGTTAGGATTCCTCACCTCCACTCTTGCCACCGTCGCCGCATTAAGATAGGTGCCGTCCGTTTTAGTTGCAATGTCAAAAGTGGAGATCTCCAATGACTGCACGTGGAAAGCGGGAGGTTTTGGATCGAACCAGATGACGAAAATCCCACCTAAGATTCCAATAAGGAATAAGATGGCGGCAATTGTAACGTAGACGATGCACCAGATTCGACCACAGCAGCTCCTGCGTGTTTTCCTCGGTTGGAATGCGGGCGGCAGAACGGCCTTTCTAGGTAGTGGTCTGGGGACCGGTTTGCTCGGGTCTTTGTAACCTGGCGGTTTTTGAAGAACCGGGTTCATTGGTTGGTGTTGTACTTGTTGGGCCATTTGTGATCTTAAAACCAGAGAGATTGAAGGACTATGAAAAGTTGAAAGATTGAAAATATGTGAGGGAATTGTCAAAAATTGGAGAGAACACTGACAGGGGAGTGATTGGGATTTAAAAATCTGGAGTGCGATCGGAGAAAATATGAGATTTGTGTGTGATGATTAAAGGGAATTGAGGAAGTCCAATAATAACGATAAGGAAGTAAAATACTAAAAATGGAGACGGAAATAAGGGAGAGTGAGAGAGACGGATTGGGGTCTTGTCTGTAATGAAAGCTTGCCAGTGGCGGAAATTCAGTTGGCGAGATTCACGCGCGGCGTTTATTTGCTGAATAGCGGGAAGGCTTTGGCAGTTAGTACCGTGTGCTACTGTACTAGTCTACTGCTACTGTTTATGCATGTAAATGAAATGAAACCAAATGAAAGTTAATGCGAAATTTACAATTAGTTTACAGACCGATCAAATTAGATTAATAAAATTAGAAATGAATGTAACAATATCATTTAATTCCATCTTTTAGCTTGATTTGATTATTTATTTTTCTAAAAAATTGATTAATGATTAAATATCAACATACATGGATTTTAAAAAAATAACATTGATTTTCCTTTTAAAGAAAATAATTATAGCCAATACCTTAATTTCACCATAAGCGTCTAAGCTAAGTCAGTATTTATAGCCACTAGCCACTAAACTGGTGTGTGATATACTGTACAGGTGTCCGTTTCTACTTCGATAGGTCCAAAAAAGGAGTCGATTGCAGCATTCGTCCACGTGGGACAGCGGGCTCCCAGCCGCCGTTATCCAGGTATCTTGTCGTTTTCGCCCACGACGATTGCTTAGAAGAGCATAGAATATAAAAGTAGAAAAAACGCAGAACGGCGCGTTTACATTGGACCCCTCATCCCTGCCCTGCACTACTGTAACTGCTGCTCCTCCCTCGAAAGATTGGTGGGAGTGATGGTGACTTCGGGATCCATGCACGTTTTAGAAATGTTACAGCGATTAGATGGATTGTCTTTTCCATTCTGGGCCAGTAAATTAGATGAGTTGCACTTAAGTTTAGCACGATTTGACAGTGTATCCATAAAAATACAAGGAGAAATGTAAGTAGAATAGTGGCCGTATGAATCTCATGAATCGGGTTGCTTATTAAGTTCACTGTAAGAGTGTAAAGTGTAAACTAGAACCAGAGGTTCCTTTACTTTTTTCTTTCTTCATCATATCCCATTGCTAGTGATAACTATGGACATCTTTGAGTTAGTTTTTAAGTTGGCTTTCATGCACTTTCTTGTCCAGATTCAAAATAGCAGCCAACAGATCAATATATTCAATCACATATTCATCTTTCTACTCTTTTGACTGCAGTGGTAAATCTCTCTCATAAATAATGTGTCTTTGCGTTCATTTCAGGTGCGATGTGAGTACAGCATGGCTAATTTTAGTACTGGAGATCGCATGAGAAAACCGAAGGGTGACAGGTAACCTACATTTGGTGTATTTTTTAAAATTGGGATGGTTGAAATAACTGTAAAGTGCTAGTCAATGCAAAAATCTGCCTAAACACTTAATATTCTTTTGTTAATAACATGCTTACAAAATGATTCATTATATTCTCAGATTGAATATGTATTGGTGAATTGTTAACATAGAAAAAGGCTTCAAATATTTTTAAGATTTTGTGTTAGGGTTGTTAGGCTAAAACCTAATTACGATTTACCAATACAAATTAAATCCATAATGCTACTGGATAGAAATGGAGGGAAAATTGTTTGGGTGCATAATCTTACAAAATTGTGAAGCTTAACTTATTTTCAGTTTCCATTGCTGTGTCAAAATTTTACCAGTACTTTTAGTAATAAGGTAGTTTACACTTTCCAAATACTTGTTCAAAAGGTATATATTAGTATTCCTTTCTGTACAGGCGTTCAACAGACATATCTCTAGTTATTCGTCAGACAATGGAAGCATGCATACTGACACACTTGATGCCTCATGCTCAGGTTTTACTGCAACTTTTTTGAACCCTTCTCACATGACTGGATATTGCACCACCCAATGCTCCTTTCTTGCTCTAAAGCATTGCCAATATTTTTGGCAGATAGATATCTATGTGCAAGTTCTTCAAGCAGATGGAGGTAACATCCAAGTAATTTATGAATCCTTCTGCTGATTCCTAGATGATAATTATTATTATAGTTCCACAGCAGAAATTGGAGTCATTAAGATGATTCACTATATCTTAACAAAAGATTACTTTTCAATGATGAAAAGATTTATCCCAATCTGGCTGGCAATTTGTGGTCTGCAGGAACTAGATATGCACGTATCAATGCTGCAATTTTGGCCCTGGCAGATGCTGGAATCCCCATGCGCGATCTTATCACTTCTTGTAGTGCTTGATACTTCAATACCACTCCTTTGCTTGGTAACTTCTCCTTTTATACCATTTGGACTAATGCAGTTTTATTTTTAAATCACAACATGAAAGTCGACATTAATAAATGAATGCAGATTTGAATTATGTAGAAGACAGTGCAGGAGGTCCAGATGTTACAGTTGGAATTTTACCCAAGTTGGACAAAGTTACTCTTCTTCAGGTTTTTATCGTCCAAGATATGAACTGCTTTTCTCATTTAAGATCACAAATTTTAATAACTTTGCGTTTTTCAGTTAGCTGTCATAATTTTTAATCTTAGCTGTCACAAATTTTAAGTTGCCCTAATCAGAGTTTTACTTGTAGACAAAATAGTACAGTGCTTTCTAATACAGATGAATGCTAAGTTGCCAATAGAAATATTTGAAAATGTTATGCAACTTGCTATTGAAGGCAGCAAGGCAATTACAAAGTACATTGGAGAAGTAAGGAAACTGTTTTTGTCGCCAGCCCCTAAAGAAATCTATCTATATTGGCACATGTTATATTATCTTTTTTCATTTCAAGATTGGATCGTAATGACGGTTTCATCGGAAATACTTCTTTTGGGTTCGTGGCAGGTGTTGCTGGAGAATACCAAGCAACTGGAATACCGAAGAAGCTTATACTTCATTATTAACTATTAGGTGAATAATTCAAAATCTCATGACTTCAACGCGGCAGTATCAAGTCATCAATAATTAAGGGTTACTCATACTAACAGTTTCTATAATCTTTTCGAGTGCAGGTTGCATTAGTGATCACAACCAGGCAAAATTTAGCGTAGTTAGACCTGCGTGTGTCCATGTTTGCCGCGAGGCTTTGTCTTGTTATTCATATTAGTATTTCAGTAGGAAATTTTAATATTATTTTTATTCTTCTGGAGGAAATACCAGACTCCGCACAAATGATCAAACACTGCTCGCCATGGAACTGGAGCCAAGGTAGCTGCTTTCTCGCCAGCTTAGAACATTTTTGAATATTTTATCAAAAAAATTTCAGTCATTTGCACCACCTTTTAAAATAGAAATTAATAACCTAGAAAATTAAAAGATAAATAAAAAGAAAATTCACATTCAGTTTGATACAACTATTACATGTGCTCAAGGAAAACACCACCCCCTCACCCGAAAGAGAAACACAGATTCCTAAAGGTCTCGAAACGACA
Organism: Jatropha multifida; assembly: GCA_948099535.1. NCBI lineage: Eukaryota > Viridiplantae > Streptophyta > Magnoliopsida > Malpighiales > Euphorbiaceae > Jatropha > Jatropha multifida. The sequence continues at coordinate 77,276 of CANUEX010069091.1, forward strand.
TTAGATGATTCCTACTAAGTCATTATAATAGGCATGTCGTTTTCTCTGGAAAATCTGCACTATTTTTCAAAGACCCCTTTGAAGATCAATGTGTTCACCGCAGAAACTGGAAGGCACAACTGAGATCCCTAAACGTCCTCTCCATTCCTCACCTGGCTTCAAGGTGATAGGTTTTTCAATTGCTGCTCCATCAACACATAGCATGTGCTTATACTCCTCATCTCCAAAATCCATCATAGCTTTGGATTTCTTCTCCCATGGATTCCATACCACTAAACAGGAGTCCAACAAAGACAATTGTTACAGCATTCAACTTTGCTGTATATATGCTGATACATGCACAGGCTTAATTATATATATTTTTAAATGGCAGCTTACCAACATCTGGTAGTCCTTCCTTTTTTATGACATATGTCCGTTTCCTTCCATGATCCAGTACTGCAACCGCATTAGGAGAACTAAGGTAAACTCGATCCACCTGCCAAAGAAATAATTTAATAATTAAATAAACAGACAGAAATTGATTAATCAAAGTGTAACAAATGCCCTATATATATCGCATTCTAGAACCCATCCATAAAAAATGAAACTAGCTTGTGTTATTTGGGATTTTGTGTTGTACTGCTTACAAGCAAGCAAGTAGATAGGTAATATATTTAACAGAAGTTTCTGAAAGAGACTTCTAAACAGGAAGATTTGTGAGGAAATAAAAAGTGTCGACAGGTTAAGCAGCCTCATCGTTTTCATGCAACATGCTAAGTGGTGTAAACAACAATGAAGAAATCGAGTTTAACATGCAGCAGATTCACTGTTGCTCTGTTCCTTGATTCTGGAGTCTAACAGCAACGAACTATCTTTTAATATGCTCGTGGCTGCGGTTAATCAGAACCAACATTTACCTCTGATTCAAAAGTTAGGGCATCTCCTTGCTCTGTAAATCTTTCTTTTCGGCAAAGGTTGTCTAGGTAATCCAGTGTCTCCAGTCCTTCAATCCTCACTTCACTGATGTCACAATTGTCATCCATTAAGTCCAGCATGTATTAACTGGAAAATCCTCATCATTACAGCAAGATGAAAATTTTATTTAAGAATAAGACGCTACTTTATAAAATTTTCGCTAGCCCTTCTGAAAATTTGTGGCACTGATTATTGGAGTATATCTTTTCAAGCTCAGCAAATAATACATACCTTATGTCAGATACTGATAAATATGTATGATACGCAAATGAGAAACTAAATGGCTTGCCATTGATGTTCCGAACTCTTGATATTAATGCCAAATCTCCATTTGCTGAAAGTGACACCCGAAGACGAAATTCAAAACTGAAATAAAGAAGATGATCAGTCAGAAGTACACATCACTTAACATATATAGCCAGCATTCATATGTCTGTGTATGCTGGAGAAACTTATTGCAGTGTCCTTGATGTAAGACCCTCTTCAGGAAAAACTAGTCCAAACAAAATGTAATAATTTTCTAATTACTGGCCTTTACGGCATAAAAAAGCAAATTATTCAACAACCATGATAAACTTAAGTCATGCAACTAACTTTTTCAACTAATTTTCAATCATAAAATGAGTATTTCAGACATTAAAATGACTCCTTTTTTTTTGGACGTCAAGAGGGAAATTGATGCATTTAAGCTATATACCTATGGGGCCAGCACTTGAGGTCTTCTTCAGATGGTTTAAGTAGTAAGTCAACAAAAGATTTCCCCTGGGAATCATTCGATGGCAAAGGAGGAGGATTTTCATCAATTGTCCAAATCTTATTCCTAGCAAAACCATGCTGCTCTAGTGATCCACAGTTCCCAAACTTCACGGCCATCAACAAGTATGTATAAGCAATCTCTCAAAAAAAAAAAAAGAAAAAGAAAAAAAGCAGCAAATATAAGCTTAATGTTCATTCATATTAACAAAAATAATCAAAAGTACCTGAGGGAAACAAATAGGGATCCCTCCCCTTATTGCTTTTGGGGGCCGAAAGATCGCCTACAGTTAACCAAACATCACACAGTGAGTCCGCATCAGAACTTTTAGCAGGAAGATTTAGTAATGGCAGGCATCTCCAGGATAATCTGTTTCGAAAATAAAATTTGAACAATGATACATTTACCCTAGTAATTTCACAGTACTTTTGGCCATTTTTCTTAAATGGGTTCCAACTTGTAACCTCACAGTATTTCATTTAGCTAGAAGTGCAGAAGTCAATAACATACTTCTAGTTCTAGATGTTAGCTGGAAGCCAATGTCCAAATCAAGATCAAAAACAAAAGATTGAGTGGCCAAATTAAATATTATATTTTGTAAGCAAATTTTTATTTTAAAAAAGACGGAGTTCTTTGACTAATCGACTAGGACAGTTCCATATTGTTGAATATCACTTTTCTGGATAATGCCTCCCAAAACTAAAATCAAGACATATACCTAACTAAACATTCCAGAACAAATACAAATGTGAATAATTGTGGAAATACAGTTGGGGTGTGGAGGAGAAGCACCTTGCTACTGGTGAATAGAAGTTCTTCCCCTTGTTCATTCCTCCATGAAACTACCTGTCCTCCATGCAAGCTTACCTATTAATATCGCAAAACCAGAATTTATCAAACCAACCCAAATCAAACCATCAAAATTATTAAGTTTCCACATATTAAACAAGACATATCATCTCCTTTTTACTGAAAGTTTTCCTATTCAGCATCAATAAGAAATTCTGATTGGTGAATTAATTACTTAAAACAAAACAACTCCAGATTCCAGAACTAAGAATACACAAATAAAATCTCACCCTGGCAGAGGCCCCCCGAGGGTTTCTAAGCACCACCTGATCAATTTCATTCCAGTCCTTCGTAATCTCAATGGCAGCCTTATGATCCCAGACAGCTACAGAATGCCCCATTTTAAAAGAGAAAATTGAGGAGGAGAAAAAAAAAAGTTGCAATCTAAATACAAGGGACTTCTAATCTCTAATGAAGCTTCTTAGAGCACCAACAATGGCAAGAAGGCCATACTAATGAATTCAAAGCACAGCCTCCTACTATATCTTCGATCTAGAGAACCCCAATACTAATTACCCTCGTATATTGATACGCAAGACAGCAATTGAAAATGTTGTTACTGAAGAAAAAACCAAAGGCTCAAACGAAGAGACCCCAGAAAATGAAACATTTGGCAAGTGCATAGGATAACACCTAGCTATAATTGATAAAGAAATCACCTGAAACTTGTCACGTTTACATCAGAAGAAGACAATACGATGATAAGACCATTAATTAAAAATCAACACTTTTATGAAATATTCTCTTCAAGTTTTCCTATCAATGAAACGAAGAAAAGAAATGTTACCCAAGATGAAAAAGAAAAATCTAATTCATAAACTACAGGATCCAAAACCAGATAATATCCCCACCCAAAACTCACTATTCTGGAGTATATCCACAATAACTGTTACTTACGTTATGAGTGACACTATGACAAATCCCACTCTGTAACAATCAAAAACCCAGAAAGGAAAATCAACGAACGGCCACAAATTTCAAGATAAAAACACTTTTTTAAGGCCTTATTAATTGAACCTAAGAGTTCAAAATTTGACATAAAAATATATATATATGAAGGAACCAAAATAAATTACTTGACTTGTAGCTTTAAATGGAAGTGCAAAAGCAAAGAAAATTAGTAACATTTTTTAAATAAAATGAAGCAAAGGCAGGGGGAGGAGAAGGCAAGATTGTGGAAGTAGGAGATGAAGAGAATATTAAAATAGTACTAGAAAGTTGCAGAGATCTAGGACGTGGAGATACGAGAAGTACACGTAGCATGTACAAACGGTCAAAATTCAAAACGGGAATATTTAGATTAAGACTATTCATTAAATGCGCTATTAAATTAAATTCCAAAACGTTTTATTAAGAGAGCGAAAGAGATCTTATCATCTGCTTCGCATCTGTGGACCATACACCATGGGCCTACTCTTAAGCGCAACAAATTCAAACTTCTGAAGCAAAGGAAATGGCGATTGAACTTTGACATGACAGTAAAATCTACGCTTAAAGTTCCCATTTTTATAGGTTTGAGTATTGACCTTCACCTTTCAAATGCTGCTACCACTTTTTGTTCTTAGATTAGCAAAAGAGATAGAACACCAACTCACTTGCAAGAAAGTAATACATACATACACGTTTCCATTTCATATACAAATAAAGTCGAAGCTTTTTTCTTTTGATAATACTGGAATAATAAAATCAATTTCATCACGGTATTCATTAATTAAAAATTATCGTAGTTTTAAGAAATCAGTGTTTTCTAATAATGGTAGAACTTCTTTTTGAAGGGAGGCAATCATTAATCAAAAACTTATTTGCGTACAACAAGAGGCAATCGAAGTGGATAAATACATGTTGGGATCAAATAATTGATCAATCATTTTATGAAAAAGCATTTCTTTTTTAACAAAACAAATGTTTTTAAGATCAGATGAGAATCAGACAAAGGCCGGCAATGATCGGATGTTGTTGATTAGGGTCCGAATGAAGTCGACAGACAGTCCTCGACTCTGTGGGGGCCACAGTTGCTAATTAAAAATACTAATGTAGCGGAACTCTTTGGACTTTCTAGTTAACGGTTGCTCACAATGTTCTAATTCTACGATCCAATCCATTCCCACGTTGTATGGGCATCACCTTTTGTTCGCGTTTGGAAGAAAGTAAAATAATTTTTTAAAGAAAAAAGAAAAAAATAAACAAAACGTTGGATACCAGTGAGTGCCATTTGCCCACTTTGAGGACCATTATAATTTAATTTACACAATAAGCCCTCCAACTTGATTTCCAACCCCGAATATTTACATTTCTTCTTCAACCGTAATGAGATACAGATAAAAATACATAAATACATACACTCAGCATAGGAGCTCTCCAGTGTCCTATAATGTCAAGTTAGTTATACCTCCTGAAGTTTTATACAATAAACACATTTTTGCAAAGTCAGAATTTTGATATTGGATTAACAGGCAACACGAGAATTGGAGAGAGTGCAAGTAACAACATACAAGCATTTCATTTCATACATCTTCTCAAGTACTCACATTCTAATGCATATGGCATAAAATATCTACATCAGCAAATATCTCACAAACAGATTCATATTCATAGGAACACCTTCCCCGAAACTGAATCCCTAATTCTCTTCAATTTACACTACCTTCTAGTGAAATTCCCACCACCCTCAATTTTGATTTGATTTAGAAAGAAAAAAAAAAAAATCAGTCCAGCCACGAGAAAAGCTGAATTACCAGATTGAGAGAGTTGCCAATCCTATTCAAATCATTCCACCCCCACTAGCTGTTAGAAGTAATTTTGGACTTGTAATATGCCAAAACTACATAAAGGCTGCTTCTAAATTTAAATATGAGAAGAAACTTCCAGACAAACTAAATTAGCCAGCTGCCACAGCATCTGCCCTAGGACTTGTACCCAGAAGCCGATGCAGCTTAGCCCCCGAGTTCGAGTTTCTCTCATACAGCTCACTCTCTTCTCCCGCGTTTCTATCAACAGATGCAGAAGTATTAACTCTTGACAGCAGGTTCTCCGTACTAATAGCTGAGGCCCTCTGCTCGCTGCTGCTGTTCAAAATAGTCTCTTGTGCCTGTCCTAGCTTTGAATTTTTTAGCTTCTCCTGTTCATTGAACCGCTCCAAATATTAATAAAATAAATTCTGAACAAGGGAAAAAGGTTAAAAGGTCTTGTACAATAGGGTACAAGGGCGCATACCAGTAATGCTGCATTTTCATGCTTTAGCTTCTCTGATTTCTCAGTCAATTGATTTATTTCTGATTTCAATGCCAAATTCTCAGAGGTCAAGGACTCCACTTTATGAGCAAGTTCTTCAGTCTCGGCCTACATAGGAGGATATATATGAGATAAATTGATAGAATGGTAAAGACGTTCAAACTAACACCAGTTCCATATTTTATTTATTTATTTACTCTACCTGCTTCCTCAATCTTGACCTTCTAGCAGATTCTCGATTCGATTGTTTCCTCCTTTCCCGTTTCAGCTCCCGCTCATTCTAAACAAACCACCAGAAATCACAAGCTTCCTCAAAATAATGCATGTACTATCTAATTAAAAATTGAAACTTCTTAAAGCGAAGGTCAAATCAAAATCTGGACAAGAGGGAAAACAGAGCAAGTGCCACTAGAATAAATACCTGTATCCAGGCTTCAGAAGGCAGCACTGCATAAGGTTGTGGAATGTTAGTAGCATTTGTCTTGGCACCATTAACAGGAGGGTTCCTAAGCTCCAATGCTGTACTCATGCGAGGCGAATTTACTGCTCCCACTGATTTTTCTGAAACACCAGCTGGAGTCACAGCAGCACCTGATACCTTATCAGAAGATGCATTCACCTCTCCGCTAGGAGCAGAACTGACTGGTGTCTCACTTCTCATCTCTCCAGCTGTTGATATAAATATCAAGTACACATTAGGAGTTTTGGACAATAAGAAAGCTCAAGATTATAATCACAATCAAGCAGCCATTAACATGCTTGACAAGTAGCAGGCCATATGAAAGAAACAAGTGAGTCATGAAACACAAAACATGAAACACGTTTCTCAACAAATGAGCAGGCAACTTAGAGATTAATTATCTTCCTCAAACGATCCAATAGAAGAATGCCAAACTTCGGCCCAAGGTTTTGACACTGAAGTGGAGAATTATTGAATGACCGATGCAAAAAGATGAAAAATAGGGAAGTAACATTCGGAGGTTTTGTAATTTTACTATTCTATGTAGTGGTGAAGTGGGATGCACACAGCCTTCACAAAATTGATGCTACTAAAAACTGCAATTCCAGATCAATTCTATTGTTAATCGAGATATAGTCGGTGAAGAATGAACTCATACCAATAGTTGGTGTTCCCTCACGACTCCTTTTCCTTCCCTGATGAAGGACAAAGATTATAATAAGGATTCAGCAACTTCTTCAATTCAAAATCAAATGCAAAGGAAACTGAAAATGTTTGCAAACATTCGTTTATTGACAAAAGGTCTCACCCGGGCCGTGTTCCCATCACTTCCATCGCTGGAACCCTCGGTCTCCGCACTGTTCACACGATAAAATGATATGAAGTTAGCCTAGACACAAAAGATAAGTGGAGAAAACACTTTTGCTCGCACCTCTCTAAAGCGAGTGCCCGAGAACAAAAGAGTAAAGTTACAAACCTCAGGGACAGCCTGCGGTCCCCACCCTCAGCACTCTCAGCATTACCATTACCATTGCCATTGCCTATTGACATTGCAAGCCCATCAAATCCTTTTAACTTCTTCATCAAGCCCCGATCTGTGTTTCCTGTAGATTTTGTAGGCGTTTCTACATTCAGAGGTGTCCCCAACTGCATTAGTGCAATACAGTTATGTCAAGGAGCAATTTATAAATGCATAGCAAAGATGAACAATTTTCTATCCTTCTACACTGATGTAGTTCCTACTTATCTTAGATCATTAATATGCAGACCACCAAGATAAAAATTTAAATTGATAGTTCAGAAAGGAAAAATTGGAAATGAGGCTTCACTTACAGCAGGTGATGATTGAACACCAGGAGCAGAAGGATGTGATCCCTAGATTTACCAAAAAGTAATTTATAAGCATGTTAGAAACCCTTAGTTTGTTCTATAGTGAAACCTTCAACATGTAAATCAACTATTTTGAAGCTCCAAACTGCACAGCCAAGTACAAATGATGGAAATAAAAAAAAAAAAAAAAAGAAGACTCACAATTGGAACTGCTGGATGCGCATAAACTCCTCCATGTGAGTAGACTGCCGCATAAGGAGTCCCATAAGGCGGCATCATTGGCTGGAAGAACTAGGAAGTTAAGTTTATCTTGTCCTCAATTTACTAACTTGTTCTTCAATAAGAAAAAAATAAAGATGGCAACAATTTGACAAATCCTAAACAGAATATGAAACTTTCCAAGAACTGCAAGCAATACCTGTGGTGGGCCCCACATGTATGGATGTGGAGCGTGACCAGATGACATTGCTGAGTTGTAATATGGTGGAAGAGCAACTCGAGGGCCATAATATGCCTAAAGACATCAGAAACAAATTTTTGAATATAATATGATATAGCTTAATACTTCAATGATGTTTTAGCAACTGCTATAAAAAGATGGGGGAAAGAGATGCATGCATAAGTAGATAACCTGCATGGCCGCCCAATCAGGATATACATGAATATTGGTCTGATCCTGTCAATGCAAAAGGATTGACCAATACTCAGACAAAAATTCACAAGTCAATCACAGAAAATAATTGAATTAAATGTTTGTCACAGAATTATTTTCACATTCTATGAAGTCCAAAAAACTAACTCAAACAAGAAGAGAATCTTTCCAATTATGTTCCTGTTTTCTTTCTTTAAGACTCACCCAGATAACATTCCAGTTTCAAACGAGAAACATAATTTGTTTTCATCTTACCATTGGTGCAGGTGAAGCTGATTTATCAGGCTTAGAGGACTTTCCCTCTTCGTTGTTTCCCATGGTGAAGCAACAGGAGGAAATCCTCAAATAATATGGAGAGTAAGCACAATCGTCACTTTTCTTTGTTGAGTAAACTAGTCAACTGCACGAGAGGCAGACATGTCAAGGTGGAATTGACATCAGAAACGGACAGAAAAATAACGCCCCAAGGAAACCAGAATTCAAATATTGATATCAAATCAAGAAATTATGCAATCTTTCAAACTAAACCATTGCTCCACATCTTGTCTTTGATTCTGATAAGGCATTAATTCTCGTTGCAGAAACGCCTGTTAGATATGCAAAATCCTAGTTGGCAAAACAAACACTGCAGAGCACACTTTCACTTGACAAAGGGTTCCATGCGTAAATATGACTTCAATAAAGATTTGATTTTTCAGCTTTTTCAGTTAAAAAAAAAATTGTTTAGCTTAGTTTCAGCCTTTAAGTTTTTGCAAAGACGGAACACGGAACACTAGACGTTGCTTAAACAAATTAAATAATCATTAAACTAAACCTCCTCGTCAAATAAAAACTAAAAACCGAAGTTTATATGGTAATTCAAAACCAGCTTCATCTCATCAAGAGGACGACTCCACTTAAGATTCAGAAATATACACAAATAAGTGATCAATTAGGTTAAAACCAAAGACTTAAAGATCCAATCCGAAAACCCCTAAATCGAATTTTTTGAATCAATTTAACCATCTTATCATAGCTTAGACTAGAAAATTAACTGCATGCTAAGTATGATAATCAGTGTTTAATAAGTTTTCCCCTTTAATTCATCTTCCTCGGCAGCAAATAACCAAGAAATAAACGGAGCGATTCCACAGCTCCGAAAATATTTGCAAGGGTAAGGGTATTAAAGTCTTTCTACAGCGCTATTGGATAGCAGGAAAGTGATGGACACAAGTGAACAAGTGACACCAAATCCTTTCCCCACAGCACCATCCGGGAGCTAATAGACAAAAATCACCCTGAACACCAGTTTATCCTCTTGATACAGTTTTCAATTTATATCATCGTCTCAATGACTAGGCCATTTCCCCATTTCTTTTATCTAATTTTGCTAATATTTCTCGCTGCTGGATTTTGAATCGCAAGCTGATTCAGAGTTCCTACAAGAAAAGACGATAAACTCAAGAGATCCAGATAAGTTCCTAATCGATACTTTTTCCTTGGATATGAAATTTAATAAAGGAATTAAAAAAGGAAAAAAGAAAAAAAAATTAATTCAGAAGCCTAGAAAACTCGATACAAACAGTTAACTGCAGTTTTGAGCATACATCCACATGTACCAAAATTTCCCATTTCCCTTTTTATTTCCAACATTTTTTGGCCAACCAAACAGTACTTGAACGATAAAAAAATAAAAAAAATAAAAAAAAAAACTAAACAAGCATGATGCAAAATTTTCAGAGACAAAAACTGAAAATTCGGCATACCTGCAATTATCCAATCCCAAATCTGCTTCTCTTCACCTTTCAGAAAATACGAAATTAGATAAGCAAGGGAAACTTCAACGCTTCAACTATCTTTAAATGTTCGCTAAAAGTAAAACCTAAATTACTTGATAGAAACCTGAGTAGTAAGTTCAGAACTCCTGCATTTTTCTCTCACTATAAACAGAAGGAAAACAAAAAAGTTCGGTTTCGTTTGTGCAGAGAGAAATTGAGGAGAGAGAAAGAGAGAGGGGAAGGGTTGAAGAAGAAGAACGAGAAGGGAGCGCCAAGGCAACATCCACGTCACCGGACACGTGTCGTATATAGAACGACTGTATGCGTACACCGTATATACGGGGCTGTGGTGGTTGTTGAGCTGGCCCATCGATATTCGCGCTGGCCATTTATTTATTCCAAATCACCTCTACCGTACACGTGTTATCCAATAACTCGATCTACGCGTCTCGAGTTAGGGTCCAACCTATTCCACCCGTCATGTGGCTGACGTGTTCTCTTTTGCTTAAAATAAAACTGGAAAAGGGGAAAAAAAATGAGAAAACAAATTTAACTAGAATGAATAGGTCCTTTGGAATCCACGATTAACCAAAGCTCCGTTCCGAAAAAAAAAAAAAAGAACATTACAAGCTAATTGGTTGCTTACGCCACACTATTAAACCTCAAGGTATCTTCAATCATTTATTCGGTTCTCGTCTTTATGAATTTGTCTAATAAGATATTTTGCAATTTAAAAATATAGTATAATTTTAAAGTAATTTTTATGATAAAAAATTTTATAATTGTTTTTTAATCACATTTTTTCGGATAGAGAAATGTAAGAATATTGAACATAATATGTTAATTGGTAAATTTACTTTTATTAATATAATTTAAAAAGAAATTTACATAATATGTTCTTGATATTCTGCGATAAATAAATTTTGAAAAAGAAAAACGTGTGTATCAACACATGCTTTGTTTTGTTTTTTCTTCATGCTTGGCTAAACAAAGGAAAGGGACATTCAATTTCCGCGTAAAATGTAAAAAAGGTGAAATGACAAATAATCTACTTTTTTTTTTTTTTTCCCTCCTTGGTTTGCTTGATTTGAAAACACAACGCGTACGTGTAGCTTATAATTTACCAATGAAAAAATATACATGTACAAAAAAAAGGGGAATGTATCGGTTTCTGGCATCTTTGCGGCGCATTTTCGTCTCAGACGTGCGTGTCATAGCGGGCTATTCCTAATCTGATTCGCGTCCTCCGTTCATCGATTCTCAAAGTAATAGAGAATCGTTTAACGAACAACATTAAGTTTGTCTATTCCCTCTTTCTATTTTTGTCATTTGAACGCTAATCTTCCATCATTGAACCAAAACTTCCATGCATAATACAGTGGCGTTGAATTGCAAAGGCAGCTCAGTAATCTCTAGAGGGTTAGAGATGAACAAATCTAATTGAAAGTAATCATTTAATTATAAATATTTTCAATTAAAATTTTAAAATATAAAAAACTAGAGGGTTGAGAAACTAAATTTATACTAATTAGAAGAAAATTGATGTGCAGGATAGTATTTATATATATTAAAATGAAATCCAAAATCAGTGTACATAGATCAATGATTAATTGACAAATCTACTCCGCTAATAGACACATATATGTATAATTATATAATATTTTAAGTTATCCATCTATTGACAGTTGACACGTCTAAAGTTATTATGTCCTGTCATTTTACAAAGTTAATTCACACACATATCAGTAGAAAACTTTTTTTTTATTATTTTATTTAATTTCATTAGTAAAAAGAAGTCAAGATAATAGTCTTTATACACTTTTCAGCTTGAGTTTCTTTATATTAATATGTATTCCTCTATTTCGCATGAAACTTCTCATAATTTAATTTTATGATATACACTCGCAAACAAATTTAGATTTAAATAGTTAATTATAATATGTATTAACATAATTTAAAGTAACCACATCTTTGAAAATAAAAGATTAATATGTCGTAAATATTCAACACATAATCATTTTAATAAATAAATTATCTCGATATTATTCTTTTAATGTCTTATGCTAAAAATCCGATTCATGTACATTTTAATTACATTTGTGTATTCAAATAATATTATTTTTTCCTTCTATTGTATTTATAACCATATAATAATTATTATTTTAAATAATATTTAAAAGTCCAAATGTTCAAAGTATAAAATAAATATTTTATATAGATTGAATAAATTTTCATAATAAAAGATGGTGAAATAAAAAAGGACCTAACATGAAATTTACATTTTTATGAAAAAATATAAAATTTTAAGCATCCAATTGAAACAAAAGTTCAAAATTTTCTTTAAAAAAAATAAAGGTTCAAAATTTAACATACAAAACAGAGTAATATTGAATTTCTAAAATTATATTTTTCTAATAATAGTCATAAAATATCATCCCATAATAATATGGTATGATATTTTATGACTATTATTAGAAAAAATATAATAAGAAAATATAGTAGAAAGCCCGCAACGAAGTGCGGGTATATTAGCTGGTTTAAGCAAATTTCAGATTGTGGCCCATGCACTTTTCATACGCGGACAGCACTCCAAGTCTGACGCACCATAGTTTGACTTCAATATCATGCTGTCGCTAATCGTAACCGTTCATTTAACTGCCCGAAATGTTAACTCTGAAATCACTTTTCCAAGTCACTTCACCAGAGGCGCCTGCGTGTACGCACAACACTCGCGCAGCCTAAGAATTTAAAAAAAAAATACCATCAAAAACCAAAAGATAATAATAAATAATAAATCAGATAAAGAGACTCACTTCTGACAAAACATGATCTAGCGGATAGGATGGGTTTAATCTAACGATCACAAAGGAGCCACGCCACTCTAGAACAAGAGAGTATCTCTGCCAACGAGGCCTGCCTTCGGCTTAAAAAGAATCTTAATCTTAACACGTACAAGGATATGGTCCCCACTAGCTTTCACATTTGTCGGTGAAACGTGGTCCGAAGACTGACGTGCTCCACGCAGCTGGACTCAGAATCTGGTGGGCCCCGCCAGACGGAAGGTTGCATAGCCAGCTCACTTATCACGTCTCCTGGACATTCTGGAGATCTTAAATGGACCACGTGTCACTGTCAAATCTCCACGTGGAGGTCTCCACGTGCCCGTCTTACATTGGTTCTTGCGCACTTCTTCTCGCCTGATGTATTATCCTGATGCTTCTGCTGCTGGTTAATATTTTTTATTGTTGTGCATAATTCAATGTTTCCGTTCGCACCCAAGCTCTTTCATCCAATGAATGGCAAGCAAAGTTTTTTTTCTTTTTCTTTTTTTCTGGCTTTTATTTCTCTATAGAGGAGAAATCATTGGGATGTGCAGATCCATGTATAGATTTTGTGGATCTACTAATTTATCATGATGGTCGTTAAAAATAATTATACCAAAACAATCTTATTTTTAAACGTAAAGTTTTTTTTTATTAGTAAAAGATTAAATTTTATTAATTTATAATGTCTATAAAATATTTATTTTATCCAAATATTAATCTGAATCAATAAATTCTTCCATATACTCAATCTAACTTAAATAATTTGAATAAAAAAATTTAGTTAAAATATCGAATATTCGCCTAAACCAAATATTATAAAAATCCAACTCTATTAACTACTTATTAAATTATAAGAACCAAATAAAAGGTGTAGTAATCTATAGTTATACCGGCCATTCAAAACGATTTATTGAGATAAGAAATGGTAAAAGTGAGTTAACTAACAATAATTACAATAAGTGATTTCTAAAATTCAACTTAATTTAAATTATATCTAAATTCAAAATAGTGCAATCGCCACAATTTATTTCTTAGACCAAGCGATGAAAATTCACGATATTATTTTTTTTTTGAATGGTGAAATGTTTTTAAATAAATGCAAATGATATTTATTTTCATTTTTTTGGTACATTAGATTTTTAGTTAAAGATTAGAGGGTAATAAAAACATTAAATGTTGATTAATCTTGTACTTATAATTAAGGACAATTGAATTTTATTATGGTTTTATACTAACTCAAACAAATAATCAAGATATTCGTACGTAGATGGCACAAAAAAAATAACAGAAAAGCTTCAAAAAATAGAAGGGTAAAGGAAAGGATCTCCTTATTTAAAAAAGGAAAAAAAAAAAAAAAGGGCATATCTCTCGTGGCATGAACGTTAACGATTTAGTGAGAGAAAAAAAAAAAAGGCTGGAGAGAGAGAACGAGAAGCGTGGCGGAGTGCTTGTTGTTAGTTGTGACATTAAAAGCGTGCATGTGACTGCGCCTGGTGGGGTATGACATCAGCGTCAGAAGCCACGTCAGAGATGAAACATGGGCCGTTGATTAGTTGGCAAAATAAACGACGATGCGCATTTTGTGGTGCGTAGAGAAAAGGACATGTGATTGTAGGTATCTGACGTGGTGGCCGCTCGCTTTTTTTTTTTTTTTTTTTCAAATCTCTCTTATCATTTCATTCGAAGGTTAATCGGACGAGGCATTGTTACCGACAGGATGACATATCTTGCAGGGACATAGTTTGCTACGCAACAGAAGTGGGTCCCGGTTGACGTGGACATGAAGGAAAAATGTAAGATCGGATGCACTACTTAACTTTCTTTAAATTTTCACCTTCTCTGGATCGAAACTGAAGTCAAAATATGAATACTTATTGTGGTCCCACAATTATCCCTTGCACGGCCTCGTATTTACGAATATACCCTTAAATCGGTTACGCATTCTGACACATTGGCTTCTAAAGGGCGATCACCTGAACATGGACATACTGAGGCTGAGGGTAAAATTGGAAAAATATTGTTAACCTGATATTAAAGTGGACTTGGGTTGCATTTGGATTTCTTCTACAGTGGTCGAGAAGACTGGGTTAGAACTTAGAAGCTAAATCAGGCTTAGCTACAATTATATTACCCATGAAGGTTGGAATACAATTTGTGGGCCAGAGAAAAGTCCATTTCTCAACTAGTTTGCCTGATTAACGCAGGGCAAGCCCAAGTTTAGATAATGGCTTATGAAACAGTAATTGAAAATTTGAAATGTAGGTTAGCTTTCAAAACGACAGGCCTTGTTTCGATCGTTCAAATTCTGGTAGTTGGAGCAGCAAGTAACAGTATTATAACATAAAAAGAATCCACTTCCTGTAATAATAGCAAGAAAACGATGAACATGTGCTTTTTCCTGCGGCCTCAGCTCCTACTGCTTTGTTTAGTGATGATGGCAATGTCATGTAGTTTAAGTCGGTCCAAGTGTGAATTTAAGGCAATCTTCAACTTCGGCGATTCTAATTCAGACACCGGTGGGTTTTGGGCAGCTTTTCCGGCGCAGTCTGATCCTTTCGGAAAGACTTACTTTGGGAGGCCGGCGGGTCGGGCCTCCGACGGCAGGCTTATTGTTGATTTCTTAGGTGACAAAATCTTAATTCTACACCGACACGACTATGGTTTTTGTTTTCAAATTAGAATATTAAAAAGAATACGACTTGTCTTTTACTCACTGCAGCTCAAGCTTTAGGATTCCCATTTCTGAGTCCATACCTGCAATCAATTGGGTCTGATTTTAGACACGGAGCTAACTATGCAACGCTGGCCTCTACAGTGCTCTTGCCAAACACTTCCTTATTTGTGACCGGCATCAGTCCTTTTTCTCTTGCAATTCAGCTCAACCAGATGAAAGAATTCAAAGCTAAAGTTGATGAATTTCACTCTACTGATAAGAAGGCAGGTAATTTTACAAACATTACTAAATATGATCACTGCACTACTAACTGTATCATTGTTGCTCAGGATCAACTAATCTTCCATCACCAGACATTTTTGGGAAATCAATCTACACATTATATATTGGTCAAAATGATTTCACTTCCAATTTAGGAGCTATTGGGATTGCTGGCGTCAAGCAGTATCTTCCTCAAGTAATTGCACAGATTGTTGGCACTATCAAAGTGAGTACACTTTCACATTATGTACAAAATTAGAAAAATAGCATTGGAGTCTTCAGTTTGTGAATTTGGTTGCTAATGATGAATGGTAAAATTTCAAGGAGCTATATGCATTGGGAGGGCGTACATTTCTTGTTCTCAATCTTGCACCAGTTGGATGTTATCCTGCATTATTAGCAGGGCTTCCTAAGAATACCTCAGACATTGACCGGTTCGGTTGCATAATTTCTTACAATGATGCAGTGGTGGATTACAATAACATGTTGAAGCAGGCATTGAGTGAAGCTAGTGTGGCACTTCGAAATGCTTCGCTTGTAAATGTAGACATTAATGCTCTTATGCTACAGCTCTTTCAACGTCCCACTTCCCATGGTAGGTCTACATAAACCTCACAGTTCTCAGACCGACTTAAGAATTTCAATATGTATTTGTTTCTTTTCTTTCTTTTCATTTTTTTTTTAATTTTTGAGCAGGGCTCAAATATTCTACTAAAGCATGTTGTGGACAAGGGGGAGGTGCATACAATTTTAATCCTAAAGTTTATTGTGGGAATACTAGAGTGATTGATGGAAAGAATGTTACAGCATTAGCTTGTGACGATCCTTATAACTATGTTAGCTGGGATGGAATACATGCCACAGAAGCTGCAAATAAGATTATTACAATGGCTATCACCAACGGCTCTTATTCTGATCCTCCTTTTTCCCTTCAACATTGTGATCTCCACCCCATTGATCAATCTTAAGTCTTAGTTTGTTAATAATCTTAATATCTCTAAGCAAGTAAGCAAAAGCTGCATATTCCTATGCAAAGAAATTGGAAACAAAGCATAGCGTTTGTCTTTCTTCAATTTTAAGCTTCTGAAGACTATAATTCATGTTTTGTTGTGACTAGCCAACCCGATTGTTCTCTTATATTTCATGCTAAAATGAATATGCCTCAAACATTCTCAACCAAAATTATCAGTAACAGTATATCATCAGGAGAATGATCAAAGAAAAGAAAAGAACCATAATTGTTTGTATTTATGAATTCTCAGCAATCAATATTTGACTACAAATTGCACAATCATGAGCTTCTTATATGATCAATTCCATTAAAAAAAAAAAAAAGAAAAAGAGCAACTCAAGGAACATCATCATGTTCGAGGGCTGGTTGTGTTCTTACCATTGAAGCAGAAGGCATTTTACTACTTCCAATCCAATGTACATCAAAAGTCACTCCATTATCAGATTCACCTTCCATTTGTCTAACCCTTTTACTCGTTACTATTTTATAAGTATTGACCAAAATCACAATTACCAAAACTAATCCTACAAATCCAGCTGCAAATCTTATAGCCCACAATGCCTTTCTCTTCTTTTCTTTATCTTCTTTAGATGGAACTGCAATGGAAAAATGACCATCACCTTGTGTAAGACATCTATAACCCTCAATCAAGTTCCTGAATTGAACCAAACCACCATCACCAAATTTGACACATTTCATTTCTTCCTCGTTCCCAAATTTTAATTCCCCAATATTTCCAAAATTAACCACAATGTCTCCACCCATTACATTAAACTTGAGCTTTTCATCACCTAATGTCGTTAAATTTGTAGCATCATAAGCAGCAAACCCAACAACAGGAGCAACTAATGAATAACCAGCAAGTTTGTAGTAATGAGAAGACAAATTCCCCAAGTTCTGATATTCAATAGCTAATCTCTTCACAAATGGGAATGGTAAAACCATTGGCGGAATATAAAAGGAACTAAAATTTGCTCCTCTCTCCCAAAAACTACCGCTCCTTAGCCTAACAATTGAGACCTCCATGCCAGAAAAATTTGCAGGCAGAGAAACATTTATTAAAATACCTGTACGTTGTCGTTTTACTAATGCTTCCATTGCGTAATTGCGAATTGATGCATCTAAAGACTCCGTGTCGTAGCTCAATGAGCCATTAACCCTTGAAGATGATAACAACGACAAAAAACAAAAGATTGTGTGGATGATCTGCCGGATTCTTTTACAACCCATCAAGATCACAGTATTCCTGAAAACCACCCTTAGGAACTACATAATGGCTGAATTTTCAACCCATTAAAGAATGATGATGACAATGTATATAATTATATACAAAGATATGGATCAAATAGAGCACTGATCTAAACCCAGACAAGAATCAGTGATTCAGTGATTTTTGCACCAAATTGACGGAGAAAATGGAAATCTAAGAATGAAACTTTAGTACTAAGATTTGAAAAGACAATCTTTGAGCAATGTAAAACCAGAATCACCTTTTAGCTGAAAGGAAAGTGGTCTTGAGATAAAGATGAAAGATTCTGAAAAGTCATAAATTGGGCTGTTTGTGATATCTTTGGTAGTTTCCAGGATAATAAGATGCAGAATAGAGCAAGGGAATTTAATGTGTCAAGAGAGGGAAGGGGTGGTACTCTTCTTATTGTTAGGGAGCCATGGTAGACTGGCACCCCGAAAGGAAGGACCTTTCTCCTTTCTGAATTATTTACAATGTTGTTTCATTTTATATGTCTACTCCAAAGGATCTAAGCAAATTTTGATTTAAGATAAATGTAATATTAGCTTTTTTGGTATTAAATTTACATTTTAGATAATAATTAAAAGAAAAACTTATATTGCGAAACTATTATCATTTCTATCGTTTTTTTTTTAATTATTGTGATGATGTAACTGTTGATGAATGATTAACCGGCTTCTATGAGGAGTTTACAAGTGGAGGGTTCTGCGATTATTGCTAAAGAAGTTGCAAATACCGCTTACTGGGTCGTTAGAGAGAAGGGGAAATGAAAGAATCTGAGATTTGAAAGACTGATTGGTCCGGGCAATGGGCTGTTCACTTTCACTTTGCCGCTAATGGTGCGCCAAAACCTAGCCAATGACCAACTACCATCAACTATTGTATGCTTGAGGATTTAAATATTTAAATATTCTAATACTGTTTTATTTTTAAGGGAAAAGTACTATTTAGTCCTTGATATTTGATCTAATTCACTAGCTCATCTCTCTATTTTGGTAAATGTATAAAATCTTTTCAGGATTTGATTCCATCAAACCGTATACTCCTTCCGTGAAAAGGTAGTAGTTTGTTAAACATTAGAAGAAAAAGACTACAATACCCTCCTACCCTCCATCTTTCTCGTTCTTCCATGGCAACGATTTTTCAGCTTATAATCTGAATCTATTTCGTATGTTGGCTACCACACTTATTACAAGTACATGATGTCACTCACTCTTAGCAGTTTTTTTTTTTTTCATTTCGGTTTGCATATTGATACTCTACTTTGCATTTCTTCTGAAAATAATGAGTCCCCAAATTTTCAAATTTGCTTTATGTTTGCCGGATCTTTTCTTTCAACAACTGAAAGAACTCTCTTCTATGCTAGCAAATCATGTTCTTCAAACTTATTATTCAAATCAAAACCCAGCAAAATCGATTCTCTCTCCTTAAACTTGATTCTACAAATTAAAATCCAAAATTGTTTCTTAGATCGTTAAATTATTATTTAGCCAGTAAGAGTTGGTCAATTGTTACTTTGTATTTTTGTTTCTTATTTGAGATCTCAAAAGGGAGTCATGGTGATAACTCATTCCTTCTTGCTTCTTGCAATTAAGAAATCCTTGAAAAAGTCGTTAAGGACAATAATGGTAATGATAGAAGCAAAGCGGTCCTAGAAATAGAGAAAGTATATTTTTCTTATCTTTTACACAGACATATATATATATAATTCTAGCATAACTCTAGCCTAAGACTAAGTATTTACACCCTTAATATAAGCAACGGCTAGTCAATGATATCATAAATATACAAATCATACATATCTAATTATAATTACTAACACCCCTCCTCAAGTTGGTGCATGTATACCTGTCATGCCCAGCTTGCTCACAGATTCTTCAAATACTTGTTTCGACACTCCTTTTGTCAAGACATCTGCAAGTTGTTGATTAGACTTTACGAACGACATTTCAATAACCTTATCTTCCAACTGTTCTTTTATAAAGAATCGATCAATCTCTATGTGTTTGGTCCTATCATGTTGAACCGAGTTGGATGCAATCTCAATTGCAGATTTGTTATCACAGAGAAGTTTCATAGGAGTCTGTAGCTCAAATTCGATATCCTTCAATAACTTCTTGATCCAAAGAAATTCACATATACCTAAAGCCATACCTCTAAACTCAGCTTCCGCACTGGACCTTGAGACTACAGATTGCTTCTTGCTATGCCAAGTTACCAAATTTCCACCTACAAATATAAAGTAACCAGATGTGGACCTTCTGTCATCAACACATCCTGCCCAGTCTGCATCAGTGTGGCCTTCTACTCAAAGATGACCATTATTCCTAAATAATACACCTCTTCCTGGGCAACCTTTTAAATAACGAAGGATTCTTCTCACAGCAGCTAAATGAAACTCACGCGGATCATGCATATATTGACTCACAATGGTTACAACAAATGTTATATCAGGTCTTGTATGCGCCAAATATATTAACTTACCAACAAGTCTTTGATACCGCTCTTTGTCAATTTTTATATCACCATCAGTACCTAAACATAACTTCAAATTTTGCTCGACTGGTGTGTCAGCCGGACAGCAGTCAAGCATTCCACTTTCTGCTAGTAGGTCTAACACATACTTCCTTTGTGACAAAAAAATCCCATCCTTGGACCTAGCCACTTCAATTCCTAAGAAGTACTTCAAATCTCCTAACTTTTTCATTTCAAATTCATTTGCCAAGTATTTTTGTACTAGATCAATTTCCACTTCATCATTTCCTGTCAAGATCATATCATCCACATATGTTATAAGAGCAATAATAAAATTACCTTTCTTTTTCAGAAACAATGTGTGATCAGCATTACTTTGACAATAGCCAAAATTCAACATTACCTTTGTGAATCTCCCAAACCATGCTCGAGGAGACTGCTTAAGGCCATAAAGGGCTTTATTTAGTTTGCAAACTTTATTACTTCCTTCATACTTCTTCACTCCTGGAGGCAATTCCATATATATTTTTTTTCCAACTCACCTTGTAGGAACGCATTTTTTACATCAAATTGTAACAAGGGCCAATTCATATTAGCAGCTAAGGATAGTAAGACTCTTACAGTATTCAATTTCGCAACTGGAGCAAATGTCTCCTGGTAGTCAATACCATAGGATTGAGTATAGCCCTTGGCAACTAACCTTGCCTTAAACCGTTCCACCGAGCCATCAGCATGGTATTTCACAACATATACCCATTTGCAACCTACAACTTTCTTTCCTTCTAGTAAATCACATAAGTTCCAGGTGCCATTCTTTTCTAATGCCCGTATCTCCTCATTCATAGCTTCGGCCCATCTAGAGTCTTTCAATGCCTCCTGCACATTCTTAGGAATAAAGACAGAGGAAAGTGTTGACACAAATAGTGCATAAGACTTTGACAACCTGTGAGTAGAGATGTAGTTTGCAATCGGATATTTAGATTTGGAAGAAATTTCGGGTTCATATTGTATGTGTGGCTTGCCTCTATTAACATGAGGAGGTAAAGAATAACCAACATTAGTTTCAGGTTCACATATTTCAATAGTTTCAATTTGTGAAGCAATAGGTTCAGAATCAAATACTTGATTTGGCGACAATGGTTGCAGTTGAGCACTAGGAGGGAGAATACTATCAAGAGACTCTACTGGATCAGTAAATTCAGTATTATTATCTTCAACCGCCCTTGCATTTGTATTTCCACGTCCCTCATTAATATTGATCTCAGGTTCATCACTAAATTCAGGTACTACAGAACTAGGTATCACAGATTCAGAATCAGAATCAAACAAGATAACATCAACAATATCAATTCTTCCTTTTAAAGCATCAGCTTTAGACTCAATCCCCTCCTGAAGTGGAGGTACAATAGACATATAAAAATTGAGTTGTTCATTAAATGCACAATCCATCGAAATAAACATTTTCTTAGTCTCAGGATGGTATGCCTTATAACCTTTGGTTTACACACCGTATCCTAAAAAGACACACTTTAAGGCTCTAGCATCAAATTTATTTCTCAGATGTGAATGAACATGAACATAACAGACACATTCAAAAACTTTTAGAGGTAAATGCACAGCTGAAGGAAGATTATGTTTCTCAAAAAGTTTTTTCAAAGGAGTTTCAAAATTCAGAACTTTTGAAGGAGTTCTGTTTAACACATATACAACACTCAACATAGCTTCACCCCAAAAATAAATAGGCACATTACTACTAATCAATAAAGAACGAGTAATATTCAAAATATGTTGATTTTTCCTTTCGGCAGTTCCATTTTGCTGAGGAGAATAAGCACAAGTAGTTTGATGTATGATCCCTTTTTCATTTAAAAACTGTTTTAAATCATTTGATACATATTCCCCACTATTATCAGAACGCAGAACTTTAACAGTTTTATTAAACTGAGTTTGTACCATAGCAAGAAAATTTCGAATCACATTTGAAACTTCACTTTTTTGTTTCATTAAAAAAAATCCATGTAACACGACTATAATCATCAATGAAACTAATGAACCGATGTATTACATTATGAGTTTTTTTAGGAGCAGGACCCCAAACATCAGTGTGAACTAAATCAAAAGGCAACACAGATACAGAATTGGATTTGGGAAAAGTGTTTCTTTTATTTTTCGCAAGAATACAAGAGTCACAAACAAATTCAGACAATGACAAACCATCAAATAAAGAAGGAAACAAATGCTTGAGATATCCAAAAGACGGGTGACCTAGTCTATTATGCCAAAGCAAAATACTAAGTCTATTCTGATCAATTTTATTTTTGCTAGTAAAGAGAACGACTGAAGTAGATGAACCAAGAGAGTCACCAAGAAAGTATAATCCACCCTTTTGCCTACCACTGCCAATCGTCTCCAAATTCGTGTTGTCTTGAAATAGACATATGGAAGAAGAAAATGAGGCTGTACAGTTTAAGGCTTTCATAATTTGGCTAACAGATAGGAGATTACAATTCAAGGTAGGGGCATAAAGAACATTTTCAAGGATCAATAAATTAGAAATAGGAATATTACCAATGCCTTCTACCTTAGAAGTCTCACCATCAGCAGTAATAATAACTGTTTTTACAATAGAGGCAGAGAAATTAACAAACTTATCTCTATCACAAGACACATGGTCAGATGCACCGGTATCTATAATCCAGTCTGTATTGCTAGGAACAGCAAAAGAAATTTCGGATTTAGATATACCTGATTTTGCAGCAAATCCAGTAGCATCTTTCTCAACATCTCTTTTATCATCGTTCTTCATAGATTCATTCTTTCCTTCATTCTTCATTCTGGCTTTAGGATGCCAATCAGGGAATCCAATTATCTTGAAACACTTATCAACAGAATGATTATTAGCATGACAGTTTGTACAATATTGTGGCCCTTTATCTTTCTTGTACATCATCTTCTTCGCAGCTAATGCTATTCCTTCTATAAATCCAGCACCCATCATAGTCTCTTGCCTATTCGCCTCAGAGCAAACAATTGCATATGAACTTTGTAGGCTAGGAAGAGGAGTAGTGGAAAGAATTCGTCCTCTTACTCCATCCAGTCCTGCATCAAGACCAGCTAGAAACATATAAACACGTTGAGCGTTTACCATTTTTTTGTAAGCCTTAATATCAGCAGCGCACTGCATTTGGCATATCTGAATAGCATCCGATTCTTGCCATAAGCGTTGCAATTTTCCAAAATATGTAATAACAGAACCTCCATTCTGGCACAAACCTACGATTTCACAAGGAAGTTTGTAAACTCTGGAAGCATCTTCGCTAACAGGATAAGTTTCTTTGACAACCTCCCAGATATCCTTCGCCGTAGGCAATCACATAAATAAGGCTCTAGTCTCTTTGGTCATTGAATCAAGTAACCATGACTTTATGAGGCAATTTTCATCCTCCCAAGTCTCATATTCTTCAGAATTTTTATCAGTTGGTGCGGATTTCAAGCTAGTAACATATCCCCACCTCTTGCATCCATGCAATTTGTTTTGTGCGTTAATGGACCATTCGGTGTAATTGGATCCATCAAGTTTTTCAAAGGTTAGGGTAGAATTGAGATCATTCATTAAAGATGAAGATCCAGAATTAATATTAGATGGTAATCTACTCTCAGTAGATGGTAGAATAGGAAGATCATTCGGCATTATAGCAGGAATGGAATTTTAGGATTTTGTTAAAAAATGAATGATAAAAGAGCCAGGCTCTGAGACCATCCTAGAAATAGAGAAAGTATATTTTCCTTATCTTTTACACAAACATATATACATAATTCTAGCATAACTCTAGCCTAAGACTAAGTATTTACACCCTTAATATAAGCAACGGGTAGTCAATGATACCATAAATATACAAATCATACATATCTAATTATAATTACTAAGAAGCGGACAACCTCGGCTTTGTTGTTTTGAGTATTGTTGCTTGATTTGCTTAATCCTGACTTAGCTTCTTTGATTGTGTTGATCATCTACTGATCGCTTTGAATTTTCTATTAATTTTGTTGTGTTGTTTTTTTCTATTCTGTTCAATTTCTCAATTCTCTAAATCTTTTAATTGAATTATTTCTAGTTTTTCAAGTTACTTTGGTTTGAAAATTTTAATGTTCATCTCTCTCAAGGTTCATGATTTTCTTTTAGACATTTGAAATTTTTTTCAATTTTCATCAAATTCTTCTCCTTTTCATTCTTATTCTTAGTATTTTTTTCAACTATTTACATATTATAAAAAATGGATATTTAAATATTTTCAGTGCTATATACGGTGAAAAGCTCTCATTTATAATAGAAGGACCGAATCATTTGAGAGGGGTAAATTTCAGAAATTATTTATATATTTACCAAAATAAAGTGATGAAATAATAAATTAGATCAAATTTCAAAGATTTAATAGTACTTTTCCCATTTTTAAAGTTTCTAGTATTGATAAGGGAATTTCTTGTTTTTTGTTATTTGATGGTAAAATGATGGGCAAATAAAGTATATCATTTTTTCAATTTAAGTTTGATGCTAATTACAAGTCTCTAAGCAACATAATTTTTTGTTTATTAATACATAGTAACAGTTTGGATAAATAATTTCGATTTTTATGAGAATCAAAGTATAAATTCGATCCCTAATGAGAAATATATTTGCATTTACTGGAAAGGGAATTTTTATATAAGTTAACATCCAAGGCAGTAGTAATTTAAGTGATTCAAAAACAAAACATAATCTAGTGATTAGATACACAAACTAACTCATTTGTCATAGTCATTAGTCGTTACATATGCAAATTAAACAATCGTGGTAGTAATTTTCAGATTTTACACGCAAACTATAGATGCGGCTTCACCAGATTGGAACTCTACCGTTGCCGAAGCAGAAAGCGCGCCTCAAACGTGGATTACAGATAGGGAATCAGCCAATCAAAATGCTTGCCTCCTACACGTGTCGTCAGCAGAATGATAGTCAGAAACTCGGCACAAAAAAATCATCACCGGATAATAAACACTCAAAATTTCAAATAAACAAATCAAAATTAAAACAAACACATTGATCAAAATTCGAAAGGATAGGAAGCCACAGCGTTTGGGCAGCCACACATCAATATCTCAATGGCAGCGACGGTTTATGCGGCGGCAGCATCCTCTTCCATGGCGGCTACCACTGCTGCCTTGATTCCTTCTGCCAGCAGAACCACTCGCTGCTCAGCCTTGCCTTACCTCCCTCCTCGCTTGCCATCCCACTCCTTCCGCTCTTCCATTAAACAAGTGTCAGGTGTTGTTTACTCTCACATTTAAGTAATAACAATTATAATTTTATCGTTACTTGAGATAAGCCAAGCGAATTTCACTTTCATGGAGCATTTTAGTAGAAGAGCATATGAATGCGATTTGTTGGTTGGCACTGCTCTGTTTTTTGGGTTTTTGAAAGGGGAAATGTTTAGATGATAATTAAGGAGGAATGTGGGCGACAACTCTTAATTTCTTAGAAGTGCCTAATTTATGTTGCCTATTAAGTTCCTCCTTTTCATTGATGTGGCATTGGCTTTACGGGTTCAACATTGTTTGGGAAAGATTTTGGATATTTTTAATTCTATACAAGTTGGTTACCGAATTGCAAATGCTACTTACTAAAACACTAGTTCGGTGTAACCGATTTTTGAAATATAATTTTGTTTACAATTGAATTCCATGAGAGTGAAAGTAAATATTTTCGGCTACATCTGTTGTTATTGATTCTCAAAAAAAAAAATACTGTTGATATTGAAACCCTTCTGTGTACAAACTCATTTCTAAATTGTTCTGTTCTTTCAAGTGTTTATGATGATTTGAGCCGCCTGTCATTTCTATTTGATGGCAATCTAAGCCTGAGTAGCAAGTAACTATCGCTCTGTGCGGAGTTAGTGACTTGAAGTTCATTTAAGAATTGAATATGGGATTCTTTTTTCTTCAAGCAGAGCCTCGCAGGTTCTCTCTCCATCAGATTAGAGCTTCATCAGAAGATACATCCAGTGTTGACCCTAGTGAGCTATTCACAGATTTGAAGGTGAAGGTAAGGAAACAAAGCTGGCGCATTTGTAGAAAAGCTGTCAATTAAACTTACTGTCTCTAGTTTATCCATCTAGATTAATTTTGTGTTTGTTATTATAACTAGTGGGATGCGGTTGAAAACAAGTCCACAGTGCTTCTATATGGGGGTGGGGCAATAGTTGCCGTTTGGCTATCATCCATTGTCGTGGGCGCTATCAACTCAGTACCTTTGGTGGGTTCATTTTGTAAATAATTATCAAGGGTAAGTGAAGCTTTTATTTCCCGTCTAATCTTGTCGTGTTTCCGTTTCACCAGCTGCCCAAGATCATGGAGTTGGTTGGGCTTGGATATACTGGATGGTTTGTCTACAGATACCTTCTCTTCAAGGTAAGAGAATATGCATGCTTTCTATGCTATCTTATGCAATATTTCCAGAAATGGACAAGGTTAGAAAATAGAAACAGCTGATAGTAAAATCTATGGTTTATCAGATATTTACTTTCTTGGGAAATAGCAGTTGAAATTTGGAACCAGATTCTTGTTGATATATTTAATCAGATATATGTTGGGCTAAGAACAACATGCATTGCTAATATATAACATATTTGCTTACTCAGTCGAGCAGAAAAGAACTAGCCACAGATATTGACGCACTCAAGAAGAAGATTGCTGGAACTGAATAGATACATATGATGATTGATTGAGCCGAGCGACAAACTTCTTCTTCATCCCAGATCTTGATTTCATTTCAGTACTCTGTATCCCCCTCTGCTGTAAGACTTACTTATATCTTATATTGTATATTAGGGCTTTGTATGAACGGTGTTACTGTTTTATTACATTTTTCCAGTTCATCATTGTACTAAGGATCAGCAATTTCATGTGTATGCACTTTATCCTGCAACTGCACTCTTGCTTATATGATCATCGACTAAAATGAATTTCATACATTTTCACTTCCTTTCCTAAGATAGATTTAATGATTCCAAGAATCCAAAGATGGTTACATTCAAATTTACATCAAGAACATTTGTTACAAAAACTCTCTAAAAATCAAAATCTGAAACAAAAACCAAAACAAAAAATAAAAAATCCAACTCCCAAGCAGCTTAGATCTAAGGCAAAACAAATAACAAATAGAAAATACAATTCCAAACAGCTTAACCTCACCCAATAGCCAAACCGCCACGTTTTTTTTTTTTTTTAAATCTTCCCAGGACTTTCTTGCATTTCCTTCTATCCTGAATCACCTCTGAATTGACATTTTTTTTATATCATGTAATTCTTGATTTGTTACTAGCTCACTATCAGCATCAGATTGGTCATCCTTAAGAGTTCACATCCTAGTGGGAATGCTACACACCATAGTTAAAAGCTCAAACAGGAATTTCAAACGAAAAAGAAAATAAACCTTTTATATTGAGATACAGTAAAGGAATTCATATCTTATCAATATCTTCGTCCTCGAATTCAACGTAATCATCGCCAGCAATATCATCCTCGTCGTCAATACCACCAGCCATCACTTCGTTCAATCTCATATTATCAGGTAATTCACTGTAAGCCTTCAATAGTCTGGCCTCATCAGCCATGTATTTGAGGATGACGTCAGCCTTATCATCCTGGTAATCCCTAAGGCCAACAAGGATGATGTCCCCGGCGGCGATCCAGACCTTTTTGTGCATCTTCCCTCGGATGTGGCAGAGCCGCTTGGAACCATCAATACACATGGCTTCGCACCGGCCATTTCCTAGCATACGGAGGACCTGAGCGTATTCCTGACCGTCTTCTTTGAAAACTAGCTCTCGCTTCTCGTCGTCTGCCTCGTTCTTTCCTCTCTTGCGGTTCTTGCCTCCCTTACCCTTGTTCTTCGGCATTTTAATATGCAACTCTTTTCACGCTCGCTGGCTCTCTCTATCTCCCTTTCTAAACCTTCGGTCGTTAAACCCCGAGTATGGTTTTATTTTTCTTTTTTCTCTCTTTCTCCTATACAGGTCTCTTTATATATCACGGTGAGTCGGTGAAATTGCGTGGGATTCGAGGCGACTGGTAGACGGTTTTACCCTTCAGATTATGATCGAATGCCGACATAGACCAGATTATACGTCCTCGGAGTGATGCGAGCTCCTGGGTGATGAATTGTGTTTCATGTTGAAGGGTGATTTCATCACCAGTGTTTTTAGAGAACTGAGTCGGCTAACGAACTGATTAGTGGACCGAGTCATCGTTTCAATTAGTTCAGCGGAAAATGGCTAATATCTTAATAAATTTTAAGGTGAGACCAATAAAAAAAAAAAAAAGACATTTCGCAAAAACTAAATCATCCATATTGATCAAGTAAATCTCTCTGCCCCTTTTCCTTTTCTTTAAGTCTATACCAGGAGGCGACCTTACCTGCAATTAATGCAGATGCTGACTAATTTCGCTCATGATAGTAAAATGCTCATGTCTACAAAAAGCAACGCTTTGTTTTCTATATAGGTTAAACCCCCTAACATCTCGGGAGTAAGCCCGCTTATGGAGATATTTTGAAGTCCATATCTCATTTGATCAAATCCAACAAAAACAAGAGCAGAGAATTTAGGCAAAACCATGTCATGCTCATCGAAACTCCGCGGTTATCATCAAAATAACAGGGCCCCGTTGCCAAAATGGAAGAAACTGGAGAACACGTCCGATGTCGAGGAAACCCCTCGAAGCAATTTTTATTGCGATGCAGGTACCACCGTGTATCAGCCAATCACAATGAACAATAACATTGCTTAGCACAGATATCATGACCACCATAGGACCATAGTAATATCCACAGGCAAAAATCAAACACAACACCATAGCAATCAGTTATATGGTCCCAAGCTGCGTTTTTAAGCAAGAACACAATCCCAAGGATGCAACCGCATATACATTTCCTACATATTATAAATAAACAAAGGGACAGTTAATTGATGTTTAACCTCTCCAATCAAAACTAGCTCAATATATGGTGCCTACTTATTACATTTCATGCTCGGTTAAAATTAGGAAAGAAAACAAAAGGGTTAGAACTTCTAGTTGACGTCAGTGCCGGATGGTGAGCTCAGCTCTAAGATGCAAAACGCCATTTATAAAGTATAAACTATCATCAGCCATGAAGGAAGTCCATGGAAGGGCAAATAAGTTTCTGTAGCCGACAGCCTTGCCCCCAGTGAATGTGTAATTCCCTTTGTATTTACTAACAAACTCTTCCGTTTGCTTTGTCCTGGCTGCAAATTCATAATCCACAGCAAAGCTTACACACCCTTTCTCCTGCATCCCCAGAAACAAACCAAAACAATGGAAAGAGCTCTGCTGGTCCATATTGCAATGTGCGGACAAGAAAAATCCTTGTCCACCCAGGTGGAATGCCTGAGAATAAACCCGTCCAGAAGGAAACAAATTTGCACATTCTTCACGCTTCAAGTCCAGGTAAACCACACACTGCTGCCTAGGTAGTTCAAATTCTACCACCTTAACGGGCCTATACTTGTATGCTCGCTCCATGAAACGACGAGTCAAGGATGCAGACTCCTCTGCAGCAAGGGTTCGTTGCCGATGCGGGGCCTCAGCCTTGAAAAATAGGGCCTCAAGGACAAGCTTGGATGCAACATCATGATCAAAGTCGGTACATGTTAAAACCTTCTTAAGCTTCCGACAAGTCATGTAAGGGAAGCGAATATAACGTGCTAGGCGTGCACCCAGGACTTCACGACGCTCCTCGATGCTTGGGTACTGAGCTCTTGTCCATTTCAGCACAAAGTCATATACTGCATCTTCAGAAGCAACCTGCAGGTCATCGCTGGATAAAATTGCCTCAACTCCAGCCAGAGGCAAGGACATCACCTCTTCTTGGAATCTGGTCAATTTTCAAAACAAGCCACCCAAACAGAGAAGTTAAAAAATAATAAAAAAATTTATACTACTTCAGAGGAAAAAGAAAAGCTCAACAGAAAATTTGATTGTACTGCTACTGGATATGTAGCTGTTCCAAGAAACTATAGCAACTTAGATTCGCTTATAGTCATAGATAAGACCACCTAAAGTTTCTGATCCCAAAACTAGAGACAAAACACACATGCACAAATAAGAAAAAGGGACAGAAGGTAGGAAGCTTACTTGTTCATATCCCTATAACGAGATGCAAGGTATTGCTTCGCAGCATCAGTTAATGGTTGGACTGCTTCACCCATTAGAACACTGGAGGGAAGCTCCAGGTAAAGCAAGGCAGACTCTGGCGTCATGGGCATGTTACGCAATTGTCGGCTGCAATACCTCATACATGAAGCAACCTCAAATTTATCAGCAGCCATAAGCACATCAAGCAAGCCAGTGGCTGTTGTGGTTGATAATGTATTGCTGTACATAAAATTCAGAAGCTCCATGAGGGCAGCTTCCTCTGTTCAATTTATTTATTTATTTTTTTAAAAAAAAAAGAAAGGAAAAGTTAGAAATATAAACTTCATACTAGCACACTGATTCATGACCAAATTATTGCTGTAACAAACTATTAAAATAAAACCGCATATTAGGACAATGTAGAATTTCAAAATATATTAGAGTGTTAATATCTAACAATATTGTTTTTGATCCATGAGGACATGAAAAATTGACCACAATAATCATAGATCAAGTCATAAAAAGAAGGGGATGATATTTTTTTTAAGTAACCCGAGGCAAAAAAGACTTTATATTAAAATTTTCCTGATAGCCAAAACAAGTAACTAACTAAAACAAAGAGATAGTGATGTAGGCATATACCAGATGCATTGATCCGTAGCGTCACATGCCGCTGCTCTGACTCTCTCATCCCATTTGAGAAAAGCTGCCCAGAAGGGATATGTAAGGGAAAAAAAAGAATATATAACAGAAATTTGCCAGAGATAGTCTTTTTGCTAAAAAGAAGGAAAATCACCTTGTAGAAAAACGGACTTTTTGCTGCCAAAATAGGGGAGCTGATGTGTAAAGTTTTAACTCTCACAACTGTAGAGCAATCCATGCTCCAGGTTGAGTCATTACCATCAGCAGCTTCATCACCTAAAAGGGTACCGGGAAAATTTAATTTATATACAACATTATGGAGAGAAAAAGAATAGAACAAAAGAACACGAATGAGAAATTTGAAGCATCATGAAATTAAATCTCTATAAAATTATGACAGAAATTAATATGACTAGTTCAGGTTAGTGATAACAGCCAGGTTAGTAGATTCTGTGTATGGGTAAATGTCAAACCTTAACGTTATATCTTTTTTTTTTTTTCAGACTCGATCCGTCACCTAAACGTTATATCTAAAGCAGCATAAAACCTAAAAATTTTATTAGTCATGCATCAAAATAACTTCTCATAAGGAAACAGAAAAGGAGGGGAAACAGATATAATAATGTGAAAACATTAGCTACGCCTCGACACCAGCAGAACCATTTGAAAGCAACCTCCAGCTTTTCCCTATATAGTTCTTTCAGAAAAAGAATTCTTGAAAGAAAAACTCAGAAAGACAAGTAATATTTGATGGACAAGAGCATATTGACATTGGCTTTGTAAATCATCTCCAACAGTTTTCTGAAGGCCACAAGTGACGTATGTCCTGCATTATCATAATTAAAAACAAAATGCAAAATGCTACAACATACTTTACAATCTTAGTCTTCAGTTTTGCTCTTTTTTACGATCATGAATTAACTAAGTTTTACATATCAATAGCCTTTTCTTAGATTCTAGTTTGGATGATACTGTCCTCAGCTCAGTTTTCCCTGACTGATGCACGAAGTACCCAAACAAACCCTAAGACAGAAGATGGAGGGAAAAGAAAAAATGTGCAAACAAAAAAACATACAATGGACCAACTTGATTAGAATTTATAGAAATACCTGAAAGGGGCTCTTCAATCATTGCGTCTGCTCCCTCATCTTGATTTTCACAGCCCACACAGTCATCCATATCAGGTTGGTTACAACTTAAAATCTGCTCCTCGGCGCCTACAGAGACTTCCACAGCTGAAAGCACATTGTGAACATTAACCAACGTCAGTAGGTCCCGAAAGAGGACATGAAAGCTAAAAAATACAAGGGCAGGCATCCTCAAAGCAATAGCGGAATAAGTTCCGGCATCAATTAAAAACTGCCACATAATAGAGGGAATCGTAGAACTAAGGGACGTGTGCGAGATTAAGAGATTAACAACAAATCGACCAAGACAGGTCAATTTCTCGTTAACAAACCAAGCAATCTGGCGAGTCAACTTAAAACTTCCTGCAAGCCATGTTGAAATAGGAATGAGAAATCCAATTTCACAGCTGATATGGCATTGAAAGGACCTTCAATCAAGTTTTGAAAAGTGGAAATTCAAAAGAATGGCCAATAGGTTTATAAAAAGAAAAAAAAAATTAAAAATTCTCGACACCTTTTCCTTCACATAACCTAAGATATCTCCGTAACGAAACAAAATATAGATATACGATATAAAAAAAATAGAAGAAAAAAGGAGAAAATAATCACAAACCATTTTCCTTCTTAATATCTTCTCTCCTCCTCTTGCGGTGTCTAGCCCAATCGGCAATACTAGTACAACCCTCAGCGCCGGACCTATCCTCAGGCGAATCATCCATGATCTCGATCCGGAGAAGGCGGTCAGAGAAATTACTATCGTTGAAGGCGAATCCAAAGTCACCATCGGAAGGACAAATCCGACGTGAATAAACTGATTCCATCTCGGTTGCAGAGTCGAATAGATCCGTCTTGTAGCCTCTCATCCACTCCCTCTCCAAAACGAGGGAAATAAAAAAACCGAGAAGAAAAAGAAACCCTAGAAATGAGGTGACCTTTACCTGGCCCTTATCCGAAAGGGAGAGAGATATCTGAGATTCTGCTCCTTGGGGAGAGGGAGAAAGGGCGTGAGGCTACAATTTCTTTTATATAAATAATTAATATTTAAAAGGAAATTAGCATAACAGAAGCGGTTTATTTGTTTCTGCGTCTACGCACCGCCATTTACTTCCAATTCGGGGTATAATTGGCCGCTCCCCCTTCCAAATTTTAGTCAGCTACTACGACGCGCTTTTTAAATCAGAGGTTATCATTTATTCTAAATTATCTTTCTTTTGGTAGGTAATTCTCAATCATAATATTTTTTTTTTATAATATCAAATTATCAACAGAGTAGTATCTGCTTGAAGGCTGTTTAGTTCAGACCGATAGTTGAACGTGGATGAGTCAATTGCACTGTTAGAAATTGACATGGTCGCATCTATCGAATCATTTTTCTCATGGACTTGTATTAATTAAGGTTTTCAGTTGCTGTCCCAAAAGGGAAAATAAAAAACAAAAATAATGGCGGTCTTTTAACGGGGCAGACTGGGTTAGTACTCAAACCTTCACCATTCAACAATCAAATTCAGACCTATATTAAATCATAATACTTAAATAAATATTTTTATTTATTTATACTAGAAAATTATAACAAATTTCTAGGACCCTCCGTCAATACTTTTATTTGTTTATATATTGAGCAAACTTATCTATTGAAAAAAATATATTTACGCTTGTCAATGAAATATAAAAATTAATTTAATTTGTAAATTATGAATGAACTGGGCCTTAATTGAAATTATTAGCTATTCAAACGTTGATTAGGTTAGCAGTCGACATACAGATCGAGACGAAACACACCCACTACGCCAAGAGTTGTAGGAGAGAAACCGAAAAAGTCAAAAAACATATTTTTCTTTTCTGCCAAACAAAATTTCTATGGATGCCTTCAACACAGGGAAGCTGACGATGAAGAAAACAATGCAGGCAGGATATTGAACATTAATGTTATTCCAACGGTCAAATTTCATAAGGGAGGGACCATATAGATATTAACAATTGTCTAAGATTTTCGAATTAATAAAAAGTATTTCTATAAATTATTGAAAAAAAGATAAATAGGGCAGGGACATACAGATATTACGAATAAAATCAAAATTTACATAAAATGAAAAAAAAAATTCAACCACTCAATTCTGCAACAAAATCCAAATGTAAACATAACACAATCAATAGAGAATAATTATGGTGCGGAATGATAAAAAAATTACAAAACAATCGAGCTGCTTTCAGGTATCTCGTTGTTCAAATTCAAACATTACTTCAGCACGGAAGACTAATTATTGTGCGGAATAATTTTTTAACATTGCTTCCCCATTTCTTGAAGGGGTCCATTTGGTAGAAGACTGGAAGACTAATTCTTTTTGGATATTTTCTCTCTTCTTATGTTATAAAAAAAAAATCACTTTATAACAAATAAGTGTACATAATTAGAAGTGGATACACTTAAAATAAGATGAAAGAATATCTATATACATAGAGTGCGTTGTAACTTTGACTTGAAAAGTCTTCATTTCCAGAGCTCAAATCGCCATCAGTGACTCCTGCAAAACAACAGGGAGTGGAGAGGAGTTAGTTAAGTGTATAGAAAAAGAAACAGAGAAAGATTTAGGGCAGGAAAGACAAGAGGAGCTCCCTTCACCCCAATGCCAAAAAGAAGAAAGGTAACCACGTCTTCAAGCACATGCAAACCCTGAGGGTGCGCCCACTCGCACCATAGCCGCACCCACTGGACATTCCATGAACTAGAAGCCGTGCCACACCCCTTCACCTCCTTTCAGAGATGGAGAGAGAGAGCTCCTATCGTATAACCCCAGCAATAAAGTTATTCCAGATTAATTTTAATTAGGAATTCAGCCTAGTTTTGACTTGTGAGCCCAACACAAAGCGCGGTCTTTATATAGGGTACTGCGTTCATAATACAATCTCCATCATTAATTTCGAGATTTGTGAAAATCTCGAAAATATTTATTTCTTTATTCAAAAATCTTTCAAATCACTATATGCGAATCTTTTTCTTGTAATTTTCTATTTTTGGTGTGGGCTTGGATATAATTATTTTATTCATTAAAATTTACAAAATTTGACTTTAATGATAATTAAATTTTTTAATATTGTATAATAAACTACCAATAATAATATAAATATATAGGAAAATATGCTCTCAATTATGGGCTATTTTTAAATGAGTATCTAAATTGTATACCATTTTTAACCGACCCATGTATTTATAATTAGTGCAATGAGGCGCGAGAAGCTACACTTTATAAAAATACTGAAATTTAATATAGAGGGCATCATATCTCCGTCTTACCTGTATATTTTCTCCAAAATAAACAAATTATTCTTTTATTTTATCATGTATAAGAATGCTAATATTCATATAGGCAAATATTTATTTCGTAAAATTAATATATTATTTGATGTTAATTCTCATGTGTGTAATGATTTATTAGTCTATTAATTATTTGGAAGAATGCATACTAAGCCATTTAAAAAGCAATTACAATATGTTTAGTGGAATCATTAAAAATAGTTAGTGAAAAATCTTAATTCATTTTTTTTCGAATACTATTACAGTATTATCAACTGTAATTTTTTTTTTTTTTGCTTCTGGATTTGCTTTATTCTTATATGAAGAATCTTATATTGGTAAATCCGGAGCAGCAGAATCTTTATTATTTGCAAGAATTAGAATTAGTAAAAATATGGTATGAAATGATTGTCAATTGACCATTGCGAATTACTAATTGCGTATTGTTATGGAAAGTTGACGAAAATTCACTAATTATTACTCCTTAATTAGCAAAGATTCAAGTTTCAAATAAATATGAATTGGACCAAAGTGAAGGGCAGGAAATCAGTTCCTCTTTTTTTTAAAAAAAAATCATTTTATATTAGAAAAATACTTTTTATTTTTATTTTTTTGCCCATGCATAGAATCTTGACCATTGCAAAGAAAATACAGACCGATCAGATTTTTTTTTTTTTTTTTTTGAGAGGACAAATGGAACTTAATTTATTTAAGGCAATTCGTGACAAGTAAAGAAGAGTTAACGGCATTGCACTGCTGAAGAGCTGATTTACAGTCATGACCAGTGACCATGAACAATAACACTCTCCTACTCGACCGAATCTCCATGGAAGCCAACGCTTCTGCCAATACAATTATATTACATCTCAAGAAAGCAGCTGGAGGTGAGCACCACCGTCTAACCATGCCGGAAACTATTTTCTGGCTTCATGATCGTGGACATCAACTCTATCCTGGTCCCAGTCACGTATATTCGCATTGCTCCAGAAAAAATTGTGTCAGCTTTACAATTTTGCTTAATCTGTTTAATACATAAATATAAATTTATAGCCATAGCCATAGGTGACTGAGAATCCTGACACATTGATTCATCCTGAAACATTGCAATCGTCCGAATCAATGAAAGCTACGTCCTTACAAAAAGTAAAAACAATCAAGCCAATAAATTAAACGTCAGTACAAACAATAATTGACACAGTAAAAATATAATTTCTGGTGAAATTAAAGTAAATCATAATAATAATAAAAATAAAGATTGTCAGAAAGTCAACAGAGCTCCCTTCACTCCAATATGAAAAAGACCAAGGTAACCATGTCTCCAAGGTCATGCAAACCCTTAGCCTGCGCAACAACTATATGCGCACCCAGGGGTATTCATGAACTAGCAGCCATGGCCTACCATACCATCATCTCCTTTATAGTAGGAGTAAGGAGAGCTCTATTAAGCCTCACCAAAAACTCCAACGGATATATAGTTAATTAATTACTAAATACAATGAAAACACAATTAAGAATTAACGAAAGAAGTCGGTTGCAGGATTAGGTGATGAAGAGAGATCCTTATATAGGCCAAGGAATTAACTCAACGCTCGATCACGACCGTTCATTTAAAAATAGTATCTTTAAATGTCCAAATTCTTTTGAAATGAAAGCCAAATTAATGCTTATTGGTATCTTTTTTCATCTAACATTAATGTTTTAGATCATTGGTTGAACTGGAACTCGATTTTCAATTAATTGAGTTGCTTCTCATCCTCATCACACACTATATAGACCGTTTAATTCCATTGGCATGCTTCTTCTTTCAACAAAAATAGACTCCATAAAAATAACATTTGAGTGGTATTCGTGGCCCATAATTATTCCCCACTTTTATTATACGTGAAGAGCTTTTTTTTTTTTGGTTATAAATAATTTTATGGAGGGTTTATTTAATTGGAAATGGCTTTACACTTCACATTGTTGATTAATATTTTTTTTAATTTATTCCATCCAATAGAAACCAAATATGTTGTAGATTATGAGTATGAAAATAACCCAAAACCTGCTTTTATGGTATAGCTAAGTAACCAGAAAAACGGCAACAATGTTAAGAGAAATGATAGTCGGAGTCGGTTTAATCACAGGGAAAGATTCCATTATACGCAGTTTTAATACTAATTCTTTAAATATAGTGGCGTCTCTGTCACTTAATGAACAAATATCTGCGCGCAATTGGAGACTCTAATCCAACCTAATTTAATTATGGTGGATGGCAGGTCATTTCTTACGTGTGCTTACTCTTTCTTTCACTTTCATTTTCATTTTGCTGCAATTAGATTCTGGTTCTTTTTTTACGCATTGTTTATTTTATTAGTGAACACACTGTTTCTGGTTTGCTTTTCATTAATTTTAGTTATTGGAGGAAGAAAGTACAATATAACATCACTTGGCATCAAATTTTTTTTTTATCGTTGTCAAAAGCAACTAATTAGTGATTAATGACATGGTATCAATCTATAAAACAGCTGATTATCAAATAATTTTATGAAATGAATAGATGCTGGTAAACGAGTTTCATCAATTTTATGCAATAAAATTTGACTAGTGAAACTGTTGGACTTTCACTTTCAATGACATAGGGATGAACCGAAAACAAAAATGAAAATGGGTCATGAAAAAATTTTCCTTTCGGCAAGTCCTTTCCTTCAAAATTCTCTCAGGTGGAGATCTAAATAAATAAAAACTCACAAAGCCATGGCCTTTTTGAGTTCCAAAGAATTAAAAAAGGGCCAAAGTTGTAGTTAGTGATTCCATATAAAATATTTTCTCAACATTGGGACAATGATCTATTTGTTCTAGAATTACTAAATTTGGGTTGAGTCTCAGAATCTAATTTATTTTTCAGTAAAATTTAATTTTTACAAGTGCAAAACTAACATTTCATCTACTTAGAAACATTGCAGAATGAAAAAGTTTCCTAAGAAAGATATTGCCTGCAACTAACACACATAAACTATTTATGAGAAAGCTTGCTATACTGTTTCAGACAGATCCTAAAGAGAAGCTTTAGAGAGTTTTGATCGAGATTTCTGACTATCCAATCTTGCTTCTAGTAGTTTTTCCTTCAAAGTACTATTTTCATTTATGCCCCTATGCAACTGCAAGGAAGATTCAGATTTATCAAACTCTGGGGATGCCAATTTTGGTATCCACTTCTGCACTGGACTTGAATGTCCTGCAGCAAAGACAGGCTTAACACAACAGTCTTCCTTCAAGTCACTTTCAGGATGAATTCTATCTCCTTCAGATGATAATGAATGATTTCTGATTAACTTATCCACCATTCTCTTTTTAGTATCTGAACTCATTATTTCCTTAAGATGGCTTTCTGAAGAACTATTAGTATTACCTCGTCGTTTGGAGTTGCTGGTGTTATGTTTTTTACCTGAGCTTTTGTTTAGTTCAAAACAATTTGAATCACTATCAATAGAATCTTCTTCATCAGCAGCATCTCTAGGTGCACTTACAGCCTCATTTAGTGGAAAGGACTCCCGCCGTGAGCAGTTGTTTATTTCTTCTTTAATAAAACTACTGTCTTCCTTCAGCTCATTGGAATGTCTAGCTTGGAGAAAGGTTTCTATATCGAGACTTAACTTGTCAACTATTGTATTCTTTTCAACAAGCTCATTTTGAGCTTCTGCTAGTCTCGTTTGCATTCGCTCATCAAGCCATGCTTCTGAAATATGGAGAACCAGGCGGTCAGGTTTTCCAGGCCTACTAACATGATATGTCTCAGGTCTGTGCCTTAGGGACCGGACCTCTTGTTCATAATCTCTAATTCCCTTCGCAAACTCATCGCATAAATTTTCCAACAAAATCCGTGCTTTCCTTTCCCTCTCAAGTTCCATTAAAGCATTAGAGAAAGCGGATTTCACTTCAGAAAGCTCTCGAGCTAACTTCCGGTGCAGGCTTTCTGAGTGCTTCCTTAGCTTCCTTTCATCTTCTGCCTCTTTTCTTGATGACTGAATGACAGCTTTGATTCGATCTTGCTCTTTATTTTTTCTATCGACTTTATCTTCCGCAACTTGCTTCATCAAATCATCCATTTCTTTCCTGTTAGTTTGCTTCTCTTTGAGCAACTCCTTTATTTGTGACTGAGAATGATCTAGTTCCATTTTCAAAGATTTTAACAATGACATATTGCACGTTTGATTTTCTTCAAGACTCCAAATCCGATTAAGCACCTTGAGTAATTCTGCTGATGTTTTGAGGTGATAACTTGGCTCGCCTATCCTGCCTCTAAAATCCAAAGAGCTAGTAGGAGACTCCATAAGTTTATGAGGCAGTACCTGTGAAGAAGAAGGTTGTTGCAATAAAACGTGAAAACAACGACACTGTAACTGAAGAACTATCTGAGGAAGCACAAGGAACACAAGAAAGATGCAACATTTGAGGAAAATCATTGATGAAAATAAAAACAATGAAACTGCATCTCTATAAATTTTCATATATTAGGCCATAGAAAAAGCAGTTTATTTCTACTAAATTTTCTTGAATCACAGGATACATCATTTTCCATTTTTGTATTTTTGTATTTTATATTAAGTACATCATATTTTTTGAAAAATGAACTAGAAAAGGAATTATAATTTTATTACCTCCACTGA
Source organism: Jatropha multifida (assembly GCA_948099535.1). Classification (NCBI taxonomy): domain Eukaryota; kingdom Viridiplantae; phylum Streptophyta; class Magnoliopsida; order Malpighiales; family Euphorbiaceae; genus Jatropha; species Jatropha multifida. The sequence goes on from CANUEX010069091.1 coordinate 117,659, forward strand.
GCTACCACAACTTGCAGAAGGTATGGGCTGTAAAGCATGAATTTTTCTATCAATGGATTGATGATCTTGTATCAGGTGTTTTGCGACATGTCTCTTTGAGGGACCTGCACTTGCTGGCTGCAGGAATATCAGAGTAGGGTATAAACTACTTTTTGAAAATAAAAGCCAAAGCTAGAGACATGGAATTCAATTTATTGTTCTACCATCATAGAGGATGTCTTTTTTTACGTCAACCAAATTTCAATAGTAAGTATTTAACAACTAAAGAACAGTTACAGCATTGTAGATAAAATAAACATCAGAAAGCAAATAAATAAATTCCCATCTGTTTGAATTCATTTGGGCAACAAAATCCATTCAGTAGGATAGATACATTTCTAAAGCCAAACAACTTCTTATAGCAAAATTATACCTTACACTTTCAATTTTCGAAGTCCACCGGACATAAACTCAATTTTCGAATACAGTAAATGATTTAGGAAAATATAGACCACCTGATCCAAAAACGGAAACGTTTAGACTCAAAGTGAAACTACCAAATCACAAAATAGGTAATACCAAAATCAGTTCATGGACCACCAGCAAAGTTAAAACAACTACATATGGTTTTTGAACAGTAAATATGCAAGTTGCAGAGCTGAAAAGAAAGTAAACTGTTTTCTGCATTGATAACAGATTAATAGCTAATTAACCAAAAATCTCAACTGCAAAATAAAAAGAGGAAGGCCAGCAAGCAAAATCCTCCGACATAAAAAAGTAAAATTAAACAAAAAACAAATTAAAAAAATTGATAATGACAAAGAAAAGAAATTTCCAAAACCTCATCAACCCAGCCGACAAAGTAAAGAATGTAACATGGAAAGGAAAATTTGGCAAACCTGATCAAGTGGGTCACTAGGAACGTCAATCACTCGAGTGCCAAGCTCAAAGACCTTCTTGTTCTTGCGGTGGCCACAGCTAGTTCCTTCAGGACCAACATTCTTGCTCATTTTAGAAAGTGAAAGTTGGAACTGAGGCTGAATCTCCCAAAGATTGGCACAGAGCTTTCTAGCAGATGCAGTAGTGGTAGTATTTAGGAAGTCTTGAATTGGGTTATTGCCGTTATTCCCATCAAGGGCAGAGAACTGAAGCCTCCAAGTGGAAGATGGAGTGGATGGGCCTGCTCTTTTCCCTACCAGTATCAACCCTCGTTTCAACTTTTTACCACCTTCCAATTCTTGTTTCTTTTTTTCTTTCTTTTCTCTCTCCACCACACCTTTTTCTTTTCTTTCCATGTCTGCTGCCTCTTTCTCTTCAAATTTCAAACTGGGGGTTCTTCTCTCCTATGCTCGTATGCTTCTTTTCTTTTTTAACTTCCAATTTTAGTAGAGATAAGTGCTAACTCTCATATCTGCTCTTCCTCTGTCTACTTGGACTCGGCTCAAAAATTCCTGGTTCGTGCTCAAAATTTTAACTTTAGCGTTTGACGGTGGGCTATGTGGCATTTGCTCACTTCTTTGAAGTGTTTATGAAATTTTAACCTCTGCCCTAAATCTTAGCGACCTAAGCCATATAGGTTGAGGTGGAATATGAGATTAGGGTAAAACAATAGCAACGCACATGTTATACGAAGACTTATTATGGATTAGTTTTCCAGTTCTCACGTACAATATCCAAGGCAAAAGCACATGCTACTTTATTGACTAAACAATTTTGATCTTAATTAAATAATTAGTAAATTCTACAAGTTTAAAACCAATCAGAGGAATGAGGACATACATTAAAGTAAAATTTGTCAATAAAAAACTCTAATTTTCAAACATTAGATGGTAATAAAATTTGAAGAAACAATGTGGCCGGTGGGGCAAGTGACCCACATTAGCAGCATGTAGGACATAGTGGAAAGAACAGGTCAGCTGAATCCAAAGCCAAAACTTACTTCGTTGAAAAAAATGTCCCAATTGCAGTAATGGCTGTCAGACACGACCAAAATCCATACATAATCCTCTCGTGCTAGTTTTATAATAAACTTTGTTTTGTTGTTTCTTTTAAGGATGTTATTTTGCACAAGTATAATTACGTGCCTATTTACAGTCAAACAACTAAACAGAATCAATAGATCACTAGAACCTAGAGATACATATGCATACAAATCGCTAAGGACCACAAACAAACGAGACGGAAAGATGGACCACTTGTTATGTAGTTTGTGGTGTTGGGTTGGGTTGGAGTGGTCCAAAAGGGGAAGGCATTGGGCATGGCATCTATAAATACTCACAGCAACCCAAATATTTCCCCTCTCCAACTAAAAGCAATCATGAAATAACCAAACATTACACCCACGGCTAATAATTAGACCCCTAGTGTGGTCTTTTGACCCATTTATTTATTTTGTGTTTATGCGTTTCTTTCCTTTTAACCCACCACTCAAGTATAGGATTTTGTCCACCTATTTGTCATCTCCAATATATTTGAATAAATTGATTTAATTTTAAAGTTGTAAGCAAAGCTTGAGTTAAGTGTATGAGCTCTACAATTCGTAGAAAAAATTATTTCCGGTATACTTTTATAAATATGACCATCGGAGTATTTTACAAAATTAAAAAATTATGAATTCAAACTTATAAATGAAACAGTTGAGATGTTTAACTGGGGGCTTTTTTTTTTTTTCTGTCAATGGTGCATTTTTTATAACTTTGATCCTTCAATGCTCTCCAACCTGAATAGTTACAAGCGTAAGAGTGGATGATTTAATAGTGGCTCATTCAGAGTTCACTTTGTCACTTTCGTCCAGAATAGGATAAGAATCTTTCATTAAATTCGTGGAAGAAATGGTGATTTAAACCATTCACGCTTGCAAATTGTGGAGTCTTGAGAACTTAAGAGGTAAAGATTCATGTCACTGTCAAATCAACAGCAAAAATGGGGAGACAAAGAACAGAAATGAAAATTTGTACTGCTATATAAGGTATAGAAGAATAAAGAGAGAATAATTAATGCGATCCAACATCTATGGTAAGAGAAGCCTCAAGCACTGCCCACGGATATGCAATGCAAAAGAAAACAGCTAATAGTAGAGGAAAGGGTCAATTCTCATTTTTGCATCTCTGAAATGGCTGTTGCCAGTTGCCATCCCAGTAATGAAACAAACTTAAACGGATAAAATTAGTTGCACTCGCACAGACATACATCTTATAAGGAAAAAAAAAAAAAGCAGCAGCATCACTTACTAGTTGTAAGCTCACCAATTTGAGTCCTCTGCTAGAAATATTTGTTTGAGGAAATCCTGAAAGTGAGAAAAAATCTTGTGAATTTATAGCAGAGATTAACTTTGAATCATATTAATAATATATCCTTGCAATCAGAAATTCTGAAATCAGTTGAACCTGTAGAATAACAAAAGTCATTGTTAGCTAATTAATCATGACTATGTAGACCTCATTTATTCCTGTTGTTTAGATTTTCTCTCCCTTATATATGAAACAGATAAGGTGGCACAAATGGAGGTTGCATGAAAGTGGAATGAAACAGATTCAGAAGCATGCATATTAAAAAAAAAAAAAAAAACACAACCATCTTCAAACTAATAATTTAAAAAAAAAAAAAGTCTCATACTTAGTCAGAATCATGCAACCATAGTTTTGAAGTCTCGTAATTTAATTAACTGAGTGAGCTTCAAATTTGAAGTCTCGTAAACACATAGTTTTGTACGTGCCAACGTTATTGTGTTGCCAAATACTAAAAACCAGTTTGTTAAGCAAGGAGAGTTTCTCATAAGCTCGACCAGTGAAGTAAAGATTGCCATTCAAAGTTCACCAATTGCCCCGATATTTCTTTGTCAAAATCAGAGGAAAATAGCTGAAGTCTAGCAGGTAGCAGGAGCTGCATTCCGGTCAATAACTTCCTAGAAAACCAGCATGAAAATCCATTACAACCATTTTACTAAAAGTAAGACATACCCTCCATTCAAAATCGAAGTTGCTCGCTCAATTAGGGCAATTAGAAAGATTTCTGGCAGGTGGCTACATTAGGTTTTCGCAACTATTAATCAGTATATTCCCCTAGCAATCTAGGTAAATTGACAATTAAAAAAAAAAATGTGACCTTTTATGGCGATTTGAGGTTTAGAGAGATTAAAGACGAGCTCAATGACCATGGCTGAAATTTACCATTCAGAACGATAGAGGATTTCTGGTCGAAGAAATCACCTGGAAATCGAGTTTGCATGGCTAAATCAATAGAAAGACTGTATTCAATTATGCCCTCTGCTTCTAAAAGATCACAATCAGACTTGATTTGCCTATAAAGCCAAAGATGACACAGTTAGATATTCATTCATCAATATGATATATTCTACATGAGCTTTCTTAACTAGAAAAATAAAAAAAGAAAAATGCGGGAAAGAAACAAAGACTTCTATGTCTGAGATACATCCCAGTATCTGATATTTCAATTTCAGATGTTGCCTTATACTTCCCATCCTTGCAGCATTCCGTTTATTATCATCGTTATTATTTTTTTAAATTTCTGTGAAGGAGAAGAACAAGTAGAAAAGGTTCATACGTAGATTATTATCAGTCATCGTTTTCGCAAAAGAATATCAATTACAAAATGCATCCACAAATCATATTGTTCGCACAGAAAATAATCAAGAACTGATAAAACCTAATTTGATCCGTAAATCAATTGATTAAACTAATTGGGTGCGGCGACGACCTCTTTTCAATTTGCAAAATAAAATACGAAATCAGGATTATCCGATATTGAAGGAAAATTTTTGAACGAAAGTAGGATACTGAAATCCAATAAACAGTGATTTGATTCCCCCAAATCAAAAGAGAGTGAAGAAGAAGAAGAAAATAAATTTGCAGAAAAAGTACCTTTGTGGAATCACATTACGTACTAATGATTAATCAGTATATACATCTGGATTCAGTTTTTCCGGTTTCTCTTTAGTTCTGACTTGCTGTTTATCAGCTTATGACTATCAACAAGTGACTGTTTTCCGAGGGCTTTTTCCCAAAATAGTGCTATCAAAAGAAATATTTTCGTAAATGGGGTTGACTAGAAAATATTTAACAAAATGGTATTTTATTGACATTTTAAATGCTTTTGTTCTCGTTATAATGCAGCAAATACGTTGTTGCAGTCATAGTGCAACAAAACTATTAGATTTTAATTTATTTTAATATGTACAGTAACTTTACAGAGTAATATTTTCTCTCCTCTGTCCTTTTGAATATTACACTATAAATAAAATAATGCAGTAGTATCAATTCAATAAGTATCGCTATTGTGTCATTGTTAGTGTCACATTATAAAAAAGATTCAATAAAAATAAAGAAAAATATTTACTGTTACAACCGTAAACAATAATATTTATATTTGTTGTTACATTCGTAAATCTCTGAGTGATTTTATAAATAAAATAATATTATACTATAACTGAAATAGTGTCAGGAATATATTCTTTGCGTTGAACTGATACTGCTGCATTGTTTCACTTATAGTGTAACATTAAAAAAAAATGCAGAAGAAAGAGAATATTGTCTACTGTAAAGCTGCTGCACATCATTAAAATAAATTAAAATTTAATGATTTTATTATATTATAAATGCAACAATGCATTTATTATATTATGACTGAAACAAACGCTTTTAAAATGTCAATAAAATATTATTTTGATAAATATTTTTCGATCAGCGCCGCCGACAAAAATATTCACCATTTTAGAAAAAAGCCTGTTTTTCGATTCTGGCGGTTTGATACTTGGAGCTTTGTAATCCTAAATTCACGAGCATTTCGCGCCAGATTTAGTTATGGTTTTGCTGGGCTTCTATTATGGGTTTTAATTAGTAGGCTTTGGGCTAATATTTTATTCTAATTCCGTGATTTGATTCTGCTTGCACCTTATACGTAAATTCATATTTTTAGTTTTATAATTATAAAAAAAAGACAATGGAATAGATAGACAACATTCAATTTGAAGGCATATTCGGTATTTTATAAAAAATGCTTTAAACAAACAACATTCAAAGCAAGAGCATATCTATGGGAATTTGTAATTATCCGTTATGAGGATTCAGATTTCCGACCCCTCTCCCTTTAAATCCCTGATGAAATTCTTCTGTTAAACAAGATGTAAAATCATCGTTTTTTTTTTTAATTTTTTTTTAAAGCTCAATTTCAGCTGTTTCTTCCTCTGTTTTCTACTGTACTAGTTGACATTCAGTTAAAGTCACCATCTTTTTGCACCAGATTTAGTTACGATTCCGCCATTCCTATTGCATCTTTAGATTCTATTTCCTATTTTCCTTCAGATTCGAAAAAGACGGAATCCACCGAACAATACGTGTTGGTTTTTCTTTTCTGTTCAAACAAAACGGTTCGTTTTTATTTTGTCCTGTTTTCTGTAAAACGAAGAATTTGGTGCATTCAACAGAAACACAAATCCCTTAGACGGACACCTCATACCCAGCCCTTGGCGTCCATCATATAACAGGGGAATAAAATATGCTAATAGATCCCAGCAGTAATAAGCTTAAATCAATGTTTATCCAATGCTTAAAGCACATGTAAAGAAAACAATCATCATGAAAATTTTGAGAACACATTCTACATTTTGACAATGGAACCTGGAAGAGACACAAAAACCTCTAGCTCCAGATTTTGGTTGTCATTATATACGGCGATGCCAGAATTACCAAAGCTAGAAAACCACTAGTGTTTCTCCATCTCCTCCATTTTCAAGATTGAAAAAAAGATCATCATTAATATTTCACACGATGAAACCAGTAAAACTACCATTGATGAGCCGGTCATGTAATACAATTAAACCTAATGGATTGATTACATTCTGAAAGTTCTTTATATTACAACCTGCCACTTGGCTAAGCAAAGGAAAGTTCATATGACAAGGCAGGTACTTAAATTAATAAGCCCAGCGACAAAGCTGTACCCAAGTATTTTTATAATGCCACTTAGCCACACCTATTGAAATGCATGTACCTCCATTAAATAAACTGTTTACCAGAAACCAAGTGACAAAGTTGTACTCAAGAATTTTTCCAATGCAAAGAATAATATTCCCATTTTCATAAATGAGCAGCCCTATCTGCCGTTACATTTTGTATAAACTTTTTTCCAAAACAACCAAAAAGGACTATGTGGGAATTTCAGACAAATTTGTCAAACACCACATTAAATTCAATAAGAAAGAAATTATGGCTCAATCTCAAGCCGGGCTTCGAAGCAAAAACCAGTGAAGAGCTGAAGTGGGAACCTCTTTGCAACTGGGCACTTCTGTGACCATTTCCATTGTCTGTTGTTCATGTCAAAAACCAGAAGGGCTGGAGCTCCATAGCTCTGGATATATATAAGATCATCTGTGCCACTGCTAGCAAAAACATCATCCAACTCCCCAAATCCTTGAAAAAATTTATGGGGCATACGTGCAATCTCTAGCCATTCCTTACCATTCAGAACCCAAATACCAATCCCCTTAATTATGTCAGGCCGGTCTTGTTTACCAATTCCTCCAACCATTACCAGCTTCTCCTTCAAATTCATCAAACGGCCACAAGTAAGAGGACAAGGTACTGGAATGAAACTCCTTATCAATAAACCATGAGAAGATCTACTAGAGAGATTATAGGTAAGTAGACCATGCCGATTCTCAGGTATGCCACCCCCAGTTGAGTAAATCAATATGTACAAGACACTGTCACATATCACACTCTCATCACCGCTTCTCCACCCTGACAAAACCTCCGTCCAAGAAGCAACCCACATCCTTGTTTCTGAATCATAAGTATAAATAGAGAGATCCCATTGAAAAAAATTTCCTGGGACTTGCTTAGATTTCACAATTGAGATTGTATATCCGAGTGATATCCGGTTCACTGAAATTGCAAGTGCACTGTAATCAGCAATTTTTAGACCTGGAGGTTCCTCAACCTTCTTACAGCATTTGGTAATAGGGTTGCAGACATATAACTCACTTCTGCTATCATTATCCATGAAGCACACCAAACCACAAGATGAAGCAATGAAATAATTTGATGTCTCAATGCAGGGAAGATCAATACCATACCACTTGCGGAGGATTGGATCATAGGCATAGCCGACAGGTTCATCAGCATTCGTGAACATAAAGTACCAAGGTTTTTGTGACAGAAAATGTGAGCAATTCCATAAAAATCTCCTCGAACTGACAATCTCATGCCATCTTTTACACACAGAACCCGCTCTGAAGATGCTAGCAATGGGAAGATAGGCTAGAATCCGTTCCAACAACTCATCAGGCAAGATTAAATCAACAGAAATTGCATTCACTTCTTTATTGCCTTCATCACTAAGCTCTGAGAACGAATCAAACTCACCCATATCTCTTGCCACATCATCATAGCAATCATTGATCCATGATGTCTCTCCCTCCATGATGAAGAGGCTATTAACAGCAGGACTGGTAGAGAGACAGCAACAGCAACAAAAAAATTTATATAAACGAGTTGATACTAGGAAAAATAGATTTAGAATAGCTATACTGGCACTACAGCAGTTAAAGCACTAAATAAGATATAAAAAATTCAGGAAATTCAAATGGCATTGCAAAAAAAATTTAAAATGTACAAATTGCAAGATGGATTGTGCGGCAGGGGTGGATAGCCTTTCATTACTCATAAATTCAGTTATTATGATTACTATATAAAACCTACAGGCAGATCACATACGTAGGCATACCATGGAAAAAACACATCCCTTCAACAATGACATTGCATTGATAAACCGACCAGAAAACAGCAAGCTACATATAGGACCCATTATCATAATTTGTTCAACTCCCGTTTATATCAGACTGAGGTCTGCTGATGTCATTGATTTGTCTAAAATTTCTAATCTTATTGATCCTCACAGTAAATGAGGATGCTAGAACCTGACACCATTCCCCTATTAGCTATTAGCAACACTCCGCTCACACAATAAGAAAATTTATTCAATAAACAAAGCCAATATCAAAAATCAAATATCAATTTTGAGAATATGGAAAAGGATTCACGAAAAAAGAACACAACTTCAACATATTTCCGAAATGACAAGCATAAAGAAATAGAAGGAATATCTAAACCTCAGACAACCAAGTAATCAGAAAATGGATTGCATACCCAGAAATAAATAAAATCAGAGCAACTTATTAGCCAAATACCAGGTTAAACACATACCCAGAAGCAAATCATACCAGACAACCTTTCCCAGGAGCCCATAAATATCATACAAGAAATCAAACAACAGGATATGGCAATACTATATCTGGATTTGAAATATTATTCATGAAGATATTCCCACATTAATCAATCACTAAATTGTTACTAAAAGGAGAAATATAACATTTTTAAAGTAAAACATAATAAATGATTCAAAGAAAAAAAAGAACATTCTAAATGAGAATTCTTAGAGGAACCAGTTATTTGATCCAAAAACAAGCGGCGTTGTTTCCAAAAAACCAATCTTCCGTGATTTTAACACATCAAACCCTAAAAACAATTTTGAGCGTCAAAATAATAGAACAATGTTAGGTGGAAGTGAAGAGATTAGGCGACGCTTAAGCATCAATCAAACATCAAAGCCACACTTGACTTTAATCATTACCATCAATAACTAAACCAACATCGAAGATCAAGAAACGCGAGCAGATCACTGAAACGCACAATAAAAAGAAAAGAAAAGAACAAATTCAAGAACAGAGAGAAAAATTTTTTAGTTAAACATGAAAACCCATACCTTGTTTTAAGCCAAGACCACAGCCACTACCGTACTGGGTTTTGTCAGATTTAAAGAAGAAGAGAAATGGCGCAAAGAGAAAAACAATGAAAAACAGAGCTGTTGAATAGCGAGTGCAGAGCAGGCCTCTGTTAAAAGAAAAACAATAAAGAACATAGAGGCCAAAACAAAACGGGTTATGGCGAAGATATTTTCTGGAAATGGTAGATAACTATGATATGGGTCAGTCCAGATTTGGCCGGTAACCCACGCCTAAACAACCCATTTGAGAGAAAGAAAGAGAAAGGAGAGGTTTTGTTTCTTTTCGGTTCCTTTTTTGATATAACAAAAAACGACGGGCAGGGAATGATGTGAGAAGGCAGTTTTTCTATAGGTGAAGCGCGTGTGGTTTGGTTTTTGTGTAAGCAGAGAGAGAGAGAGAGAGAGAGCATGGCAATAGTGCAGATGGTTGAGGTGTTATTCAAGCAAGTAATGGATTTTTAATGAGCAGAAAAAAGAAAAAACATTTGGGATTTTGGCCACCACCAAGAAGAAAGTAATAAGGCTGTCTTCCTCATCACCCCACGTTTTTTGACTTTTTTTTTTCTTTTTTCTTTTTCCATTTTCCCTTTTAGTAGTTATTAACTATTAATAATTTTCTTTAATTTATGTGAATAAAGTTCTTGTGCAGCTCTGTTGTTTCTCCTACCTTCTTCTCCACTGCGTCTTCTTTTTTCATTTTTAGGGTTTTGGAATAGACTTTGCGAGTCATGAACTGTTTTAGCAGATACCATTCCACATGGAACAACTTATGATTGGAGCTACAAATTCAATTTCGACGAGTAAGTATTATTGGAATAAAAATTGTCTTACCAAAGAAAGAAATCAAAATTTAAAAAAAATTTTAAATTTAAAATTAAAAGGATGAATAAATTAAAGGTATACCTAAATAGAATTAAAAAATTTTAGAGAGGCATTGTGACCTTTTCCTCCTTTTTCTTTTTGGTTGTTTCTTTCTTACGCATAATAATAATAGTTGTTATTATCTTACCTGGCGGGGCTGAAGTTGAGGCTTCTTTTTAGTTCTGCTGACTGCTGCGGAGTGATCTAATGCCTTCCTATGGACTTTCTTTTAGCCTTCACCTAACAAAAACCTAATGGCATTCCATTCAAATTACTTGATTGAAAAACAAGTTCAAATTATTGGATACTAATATGTATTACTTAATCCGTTTGAAAATATAGATCGTTTAAATATTTTAAAAAATAATAAATAATATTTTTTTCAATATTATTCTTATTTATATTAGATATAATAATTATCTTCTCAATTATAATCGTATCTAACATTATAATTAATCAATTATATCTAATTATTGTTTTTTTAAATAATTTATTTTGATTATATAAACACTTATCAAATAAATGTAAAGACATCCCTTTCAATATATATATATAAACAAACAATTAAGGCATTATATATGTCATTGCTTTGGATTCTATCATTCAAATAAATATAAAGCAAACAATTAACCTTATTCAAAATAAATAATAAAGACTAACCTTATAAAAAAGAAAAAAAATATATATATATATATATTAACCTTAATATCATATGAACTACAAAAATAAACATCAATATCTCACGGTCTTCTCTTTCTTGGTTTAATTATAACATTTTGAGTGAGATGATTAATGGATAGAACACATTTTTGGTTTCTTGACGGAAATGTTAGAAATGAAATCTTCATACAAGATTTCTTTACCTACTTTTCAATTAGACAAGAGATTGTGGCGATTCATTTAAAATTTAGAGTAGCACTTAGATCAATCTAGTGAATGATGCAACAACGATTTGATGGGGTCAGAAGCATCTCATGCACATATATTTATTGAAATTTCATCTACCAAATAATGCAACCAAGTGAAAGAGACATACAAATCAGGCGATATTAACATGTTCATTAATAAATTAAGAAACCTCCAAAACATAAAACAAGAAAGGGAATGGAACGAACATAAATCAGGATATGCCATCGCATCGCTCAAAGTACAAACCTGCAGTACAATCATAATGGAATACCCAGGCATAGATACAGCAGACGAAATAGATTTTAAGACTTCTACTTGTATTATTTTATAATTACAACCCTACAATGTGGAGCCTCATTAGTCATTAACCCCACAAGGAATGAAAGGCGGAGGCAGAGAAAAAATAAAACTCAATTTTGATATATATAAATTAATTGAATTATAATTTCGAATTTCTATAAATAAAAGCATGAAAGCATGTGGGCATTTGTCACAGTGAGTGAAGTGGTGAAAGGAGGAGGGTTAGTGGCAACACCACAATAGCTCTTTCTTTCCAGGCAAGCCATCTTGTGCACATTAAGTCATGTGTCACTTCAAATAGTTTATTTCCTATGCTTTCTTTGTTTCATGGGCTTTCAAAAAAGGCCGTAACTTTTTTTTGTCTTGTAGTCACTTGAATTTATTAAGTAAAGCCCACCAAACACATTTTGAAACATGGAGTCTTAGACTGACACACATACACACACACACACAGTTACTAACCCAACGTTGAAAGAGATGTTTAGACCCACTGGTGGCTCAAAATGGATTAGTTTTATAAAAAAACTTCATTCAACGTTTGCTTAGAGCAGTGATCAATTTACGCTTCTTTTAAATAATATAAATTGTTTAAAGTTTTTTTTTTAAAAAAACTAATTCACCTAAATCATGACAAAATCAATAGTAATTAGATCAGATTATATTTGATCTCATGTCATTACTCTTATCTCATATTTAATATAAATAAAGATAAAATTAAAAAAAAAATTATTCTTTCTTAAAAAAATACTCAAAACGATTTATATTTTAAGAGAGAATAATCACCGGACAACTATTTATATTTTGAGAAAGAGAAGCATAAATGTAAATTTGCATTTCTTTATGAGTGTAGTCTGGGCTCTATTTCTGGCTTCAGCACCTACAACAGGGTAGAAAGAAACGAATGGCATAATCATAGCATATACAAGTTAGTGGAGTCGAGCCATAAATCAAAGAAAGAGACGAGAGGAAACATAGTTGCATATCTAAAGAGAAGGGTCATCTCATCTATATGAGTAAAGTCTTTGCAGAAATATGTCCATAAAAAAAATGCACATACCTAAAAGTTCGTAACTAATAACCAAAAATTGTTGTGAACTCAACACTCAAGTGTTAGAAAATGTGTCCATATCATCATTATTGTTTTTCCTTTTCAAATTTTAGGCATATGTAACTGCGAGAATACTGCTGTGTTGCTTTCAAATATTTGGAAAACCCAAAATTTAACGCCAATATATGATGCATAACATTTTCATATGCAAGTTTCTAATGCTATAGTTCAATTGAATTGAAAAAGAGATTGTTTAAATGTGTTCTATCCAAACTTACTTAAAGCTACAACTGTGCACTAGTAAGTTAGTAACTCAACTTCTTATCGTGTCTTTGTATTTCTGTTCAAATAATTTGATTGATGTGGAATTCAAGCATGTAATTGTTTGTGGAAGTGGTGCTATCAATCTGCCATTGAAGTGGAATTTCTTCCTTCAAACAATGATTCATGCCATGAAAATGAGTTCGAGTAACAAAACAAATAAAAGACAATATACAAAAGCAGCGAAAGTGACTCATAATGAAATAGGACGGTTGGATAATGGATACGTGCCAATTGAAGCATCCTTTTCCAAATGCCAATCAGCCCGAAATAATTATTAGCACTTAGAAAGAAATATAAAAACTCAATTTTTTTTTTCTTTTAAATTTTAACAACACTTTCTATAAAACAAAATCAATATGGGTGCGACCGGTAACAAAACATCACCTCTAATGTTAACGTAGAGGCGGAGAGAGGAGCTGAGCTTTAGCAGCGAATCGGCGCAAAATCCGGAGAAATAGAGAGAGAGCAGACACAGACCCAAAGCCGTAGGGTCAGATATCGCATCCCATGCATCGATCCAATGAAAAACGATGCTTCTAACAATGTTTTTATTTCTCGATTTCCCAAACTCCGTCGCTCACCTACTACACTACACTACTACACCGTTGCTTTCTCATTGGTTCCGCTTCGCTTCGGACTTTCATTATTTCTTTTTATTTTTATTTTTATATATATCCGTCTATCGATCAATCAATCACGTCTATGCTCCCTCCTACACCCTACACCTATCTATCTACTTCTATTTTACACTTTTTCTCCTCCCTGCACCTGCTGCTCCTTCCGCTTTTCACCTACCTAGCATTGTAAATTATGAATTTTCCTTTTTTTTTTAACCCCTAAAATTGGAATAAAAAATGGCTATGCACACCACTTGAGATCCTATTGTAAAAGGAAAAGCCCATGGGCTCATCTGGAAATAGAAATTTTCATCCATTTCACTGTTTCTTTTTTATCTACGCTGGCTAAAGAGTCCAGTCCAATTCCAAAGCCCAGTGTTGATGAGAGCTTTTCTTCATCAGTTTCATAAAGATGCTAATAGCAAGGATGACCATGCACGCCAATCTGGTTTTTGCTGAGGGAGCCCTCTTTCTCTCTGCCTCTGCTGCCTGCCGCTGACTGTTAACCCTTTAGATGTCGCCAAGGTTTCAAGATATAAATCATATTTATACCCATGGTCAAGAAATATTGTGTGTTCTTTGTGTACTATAGAACCAGAGTCTGCTTGCTTGTTTAAATTGTATTCATTCAATTTTATAAAAAAGAAAAAAATTGCATGCAAAAAGCCACCGACTCTAAATCTGACTTCCATTCACGTCGAAGTCAAAACGAATGGACTGAAGACTATCGATGAAGGAAAGAGATTAGAATTAGATTATACCCTCCGTTGACAACAAGGTCAAATCCAAAGATACTGATCGATGACTGAACAGTGTGCAAAAGGAATGGTCCCAGTACATAGCATTCTAATCAAAACTAAAAGAGTTCTATCAACCCAGTAGAAACGATCTACCCCATTCATCAATTCTCTTTCTCGGATTCACCATATACCTGAAGATTCTGGGCAGAAAAGCATATTGGTAACCGCCGATGCAGCAGCAACCCACAAAATAGCCCTCCACCGTCAGATGACGACCTCAAGTGCACCGAATCTCTAACTCCGTTCCAGTCTTTCAAAGCCGTCGATGCGGCTGACGACGAAGAAGTCGTGGAATCAGCGCCATCAGAAATGTCTCCCGAATCTCCACAGAAATTCTCGGTATGAGCATCCTCTACTGTCGAGGTCGACTTCTTTAGATCACAGCGGCGTCGGCGACGATTGCTCTCTCCTACAAGATCACGATAACTGATAGCCGATGCTCCGTTGAAGGATGCAAAATCAGAGCCGTCGTTGATAACAGCACCGATGTTAAGCAACCCTTGGAATCTTCCAGAAGGACGGCGAATCTGGAGAGCAATGAAGGAAGGAGTCTTCATTCGTTCAGTAGGTAAAAATAGTGGGATGTTGCTAATGAGTAAACGAACGGTGCCGAGGAGTGCATCACGGAGATAACCGACCGTGTAGATTTCGACAGAAACACCGGATGTTTCGCCGGAAAGGAACTCAGGACGGACTTTGAAGAGGAACTTGTCATTCCAGATAGGGTCCTCGCTGCCAACACGATCTACTCGGGTCCGGAGTTTAGTGGAGGAATCGATCCAAACAACAGCATATGTCTGCATCCGGCGTATGTTGGCGGACGGCGGCTTTAGACCTTGCGCAGAGATCAAGTTGATCTCTAGAATCTTCATCTCAACCATTTGAGTCTCTCCCTCCTTATCTATTGGTTTCTTTATCTTGGATGAGAAAGAGGCCGTCCAGATTCGATCAAGAAAGAGAAAAGATTGACGATCGGTTCTGATAAGAACCAAGGAAAGGAGACTGAGGGCTATGCATGGGGCCGGAATATATGGTTCTCGCCGACGGAGGAAGAGAGAAGACGAATGTTAGCGGTTGAACTGAAACTGTAATGACCAGATTTTATAACTAGAATGACGGAAATAGCCTTCTGTGTGCTTTCTAGTGGCCGCGTCAGTTTGCGTGATTATGAGGCTAATGCCACGTGTACCCGATGAAAGTCCGATAGCTGTTATTTATACACGCTCTAATCTTATTTCAACTGCTATTGTAGCTGATCTGGCCAATCAAACTATAAGCATAACTACAAAAACGGAACGTCGCTCGTAGATAGTCTGGCCCACCAAGCCCAAACAGATGAAATCCTGAACCTCATTCTTTTTTTAATTGCAGTAGATGATGTCATATTTTTTAAAATTTATATTAAAAAAATATTATATTAATTTTTCAATTTAAATTTGTCATTTAAATTTTTTTTATTTTTATACTTTTTTTTTATTTTATTATGATTAGTTTGTTTGAAAATCAGAATTTTAATGACTTTATATTTTCCTTTTTTTCATTATTTTTTATTTTAATTATTAGTATTTTAATTGCTTAGTATTTTCTTTTATATTAATTTTCTAATTTAATGTTCTTTTCAGTTTTTTTCTCTTTTGTTACATTTTTTTGCAGCTGAATCTTGTCTTCTTTTTCATTTCTTTACTTTCTGCCAATATTTTTATTTTCAATTTCTATTATTTTATTTTTCATTTTTAGAAAGCTCTCATATTTTATTTTTTATTTTTATTTTTGTTTAGGCGTATCAGTAACTTAATTTTTATTGAAACACTATTTTTATCCTAATATATATATATATATATATATATATATATATATATATATATATAAGATCTGAAGAGCACACGTCTGAACACCAGTCACGCTAC
>CANUEX010069171.1:0-16976 GCA_948099535.1 Jatropha multifida
TAATATTTGAGTATATTGTAGTTTAAAACATATTGTATAATTATGTTATTAAATATTTTTAATTTTACTAGTTGTCTTTTTTATTAGGAAATTTAATTTTTTCGTTCATTGTGGTTATGATTATGATGATGATGATGATGAAGAACATGTTAAGAAATTTAAAGTTAATATTGCTATTTCAATATATTTGTAATGTGTGAAAATTATTGTATAATTAAATTTTTAGGTATATTTGATTTTTTTGTAATTCCTCTTAAATATGTATATTTTATTAAAATATTTTTATTATTATCATTTATATGTCCCAAGGTTTATGTTAAACCTATATACAACCCAACCCGTTTATAATCCGTGGGTTTTACGTATTTAATGGGTTAGATTGTTTAAAAAAATCATTGCACCGGTACATATGCGTCACGTATTTTAAATCGATATAAACCCAACCCCACATTCAGCCCTTAGAAAAAATCAACATATTAATAATCTGGCAACCTCATACTTAATTTTTCAAAATGTAGGTAATCATAGGCCAGTCAAAGGTAGGGGGAAATTCGGATAATTACCCATTTACTAAATTGAAGTTAATCAGTAAAAATAATTTCTTAAACAAAATTTGGTAAGTGGTAAATGGTTCGGTAAAATACTAAAAAAATTTGGAATTCACGACTGACTGCTTCATTCAAAACGACGTCGTTTTAATATTTCTTTTGAAAGAAGTCAACCTTTATATGGGTCGGGTCATGTTAAATTATAATCCTTAAATGGAAAGATCAAAATATCGGATGGTATTAAATTGAAATCCTTCATATTTGGAAGGGCCAACTTATTAGTAATTCTCTCGTATAAAAAAAAAAATCACCCTAGTCGTCTCTCTCCTTGGCTCCCTCTCTTTTTTTTCGTGTTCTTTTAGATCTTATTTTTTAAACCACGGACGGTCTTCATTGGTGGAAGGTGACTTTTTCTTCGTCCCTTTGTATCGTTTTTCTTTATTTTATTTAGTTTTCCTTCTAACATCTTCCATTCGATATAGAAAAGTCCAAAGCATACGAGTCATCTTAAACTGTCATCTTTAACTGGAAAAACCAAAGTATCAGGTCCTATTAAATTGACATCCTTCCAATTTATAAAAAGCAGGATGGCACGTGACTCATTCTAACCCGACGCAACTCAACTCGGCGAGTTTAAAGATATAGTAGATTGAATTGGGCGGGTCATCTTTAAAATTTACGGGTTTGCTTGAGTCGTGAGTTCACTAGATAAATCCGCAGACCCAACCCAACCCATAAATGATGTCACACAAATAAATAAATAAATATGCAATTATAATTTATTTAGTTAATTTGATTTGATTTGCAATTTTGAAAATAAATACTAAATTATATGCATATTTAGTAGATAATGCCTTTTAAATTATTGCTTTTTTTCTTTAGTATAAACTTGTTTTAAATGGTTAATATTTGAGTATATTGTAGTTTAAAACATATTGTATAATTATGTTATTAAATATTTTTAATTTTACTAGTTGTCTTTTTTATTAGGAAATTTATTTTTTTCGTTCATTGTGGTTATGATTATGATGATGATGATGAAGAACATGTTAAGAAATTTAAGGTTAATATTGCTATTTCAATATATTTGTAATGTGTGAAAATTATTGTATAATTAAATTTTTAAGTATATTTAATTTTTTTGTAATTCCTCTTAAATATGTATATTTTATTAAAATATTTTTATTATTATCATTTATATGTCCCAAGGTTTATGTTAAACCTATATACAACCCAACCCATTTATAATCCGTGGGTTTTACGTATTTAATGGGTTAGATTGATTAAAAAAATATTGCACCGGTTCATAGGCGTCACGTATTTTAAATCGATATAAACCCAACCCCACATTCATCCCTTAGAAAAAATCAACATATTAATAATCTGGCAACCTCATACTTAATTTTTCAAAATGTAGGTCATCATAGGCCAATCAAAGGTAGGGGGAAATTCAGATAATTACCCATTTACTAAATTGAAGTTAATCAGTAAAAATAATTTGGTAGTAAACCATGCAATCTGTAAATTTCTTAAACAAAATTTGGTAAGTGGTAAATGGTTCGGTAAAGTACTAAAAAAATTTGGAATTCATGACTGACTGCTTCATTCAAAATGGGGTCGTTTTAATATTTCTTTTGAAAGAAGTCAACCCTTCTATGGGTCGGGTCATGTTAAATTATAATCCTTAAATGGAAAGATCAAAATATCGGATGGTATTAAATTGAAATCCTTCATATTTGGAAGGGCCAACTTATTAGTAATTCTCTCGTATAAAAAAAAAAACCACCTAACCTTCTCTCTCCTTGGTTCCCTCTTTTTTTTTTTCGTGTTCTTTTAGATCTTATTTTTTAAACCACGGACGGTCTTCATTGGTGGAAGGTGACTTTTTCTTCGTCCCTTTGTATCGTTTTTCTTTATTTGATTTAGTTTTCCTTCTAACATCTTCCATCCTATTTAGAAAAGTCCAAAGCATATGAGTTATCTTAAACTGTCATCTTTAAATGGAAAAACCAAAGTATCAGGTCCTATTAAATTGACTCGTTCTGACCTAACGCAACTCAACTTAGCGAGTTTAAACATATAGTAGGGTGAGTCATCTTTATAATTTATTGGTTCAGTTGAGTCATGAGTTCACTGGATAAACTTGCAGACCTAATCTAACCTATAAATTATGTCACACAAATAAATAAATAAATATGTAATTATAATTTATTTAGTTAATTTGATTTGATTTGCAATTTGGAAAATAAATACTAAATTATATCCATATTTAGTAGATAATGCTTTTTAAATTATTGCTTTTTTTCTTTAGTATAAACTTGTTTTAAATAGTTATTATTTGAGTATATTGTAGTTGAAAACATATTGTATAATTATGTGATTAAATATATTTAATTTTACTAGTTTTCTTTTTGATTAAAAAATTTAATTTTTTTCGTTGATTGTGGTTATGATTATGATGAAGATAATAAAGATCATGTTAAGAAATTTAAAGTTAATATTCTTATTTTAATATATTGGTAATTTGTGAAAATTATTGTATAATTAAATTTTTTAAGTATATGTAAATTTTTAGTAATTCCTCTTAGATATGTATATTTTATTAAAATATTTTTATTATTATCATTTATTTGATCCAAGATTTATGTTGAATCTGTATACAATTCAACCCATTTATAATCCGTGAGTTTTACGTATTTAATGGGTTAGATTGAGTAAAAAAAATCATTGCATACATAGGGCTCAGGTATTTTAAATCGATATAAACCCAACCCCACTTGCATTCCTTAGAAAAATCAACATATTAATAATCTGGCAACCTAATACTTAATTTTTGAAAATGTAAGTCATCATAGGCCAAACAAAGGTAGAGGGGCAAACTCCGATAATTACAGTTTTATTAAATCGAAGTTAATCAGTAAAAATAGTTTGGTAAATCAGTAAACCATGCAATTTGTAAATTTCTTAAACAAAATTCTGTAAATAGTAAATGGTTCGGTAAAGTACTCAAAAAATTTAAAATTCACGACTTACTGCTTCATTCAAAACGGCGTCATTTTAATATTTCTTCTAAAATATGGATCGGGTCATGTTAAATTATAAACCTTAAATGGAAAGATCAAAATATCTGATCGTATTAAATTGACATCCTTCATATTTGAGAGGGCCAACTCATTAGTAATTCTCTCGTATAGAAAAAAACCCTAGCCAACTCTCTCCTTGGCTCTCTCTCTTTATTTTCGTGTTCTTTCAGATCTTATTTTTTAAATCACGGACCGTCTTCTTTGGTGGAAGGTGAAATTTTCTTCGTCCCTTTGTATCGTTTTTCTTTATTTTATTTAGTTTTTCTTCTAACATCTTCCATCCTATTTAGAAAAGTCCGAAGTATACGGGTCATCTTAAACTGTCATCTTTAAATGGAAAGACCAAAGTATCAGGTCCTATTAAATTGACACCCTTCTTGTTTAGAAAAAATAGGATGAAAGATGACTCATTCTAACATGATGCAACTAAACTCGACGAGTTTAAAGATATAGTAGGACGAGTAATCTTTATAATTTACGGGTTTGGTTAAGTCATGAGTTTACTAGATAAATCCGCAGACCCAACCCAACCCATAAATGATGTCACACAAATAAATAAATAAATAAATATGTAATTATAATTTATTTAGTTAATTTGATTTGATTTGCAATTTCGAAAATATATACTAAATTATATGCATATTTAGTAGATAATGCTTTTTAAATTATAGCTTTTTTTCTTTAGTATAAACTTGTTTTAAATAGTTATTATTTGAGTATATTGTAGTTTAAAACATTTTGTATAATTATGTTATTAAATGTTTTTAATTTTATTAGTTGTCTTTTTATTAGGAAGTTTAATTTTTTTCGTTGATTGTAGTTATGATTATGATGATGATAATAAAGATCATGTTAAGAAATTTAAAGTTAATATTGCTATTTCGATATATTTATAATTTGTGAAAATTATTGTATAATTAAAATTTTAAGTATATTTAATTTTTTAGTAATTCCTCTTAAATATGTATATTTTATTAAAATATTTTTATTATTATCATTTATATTGAACCTGTATACAACCCAACTCGTTTATAATCCACCGGTTTTATGTATTTAATGGGTTAGATTGGTCAAAAAAATCATTGCACCTGTACATACGGGTCACATATTTTAAATCGATATAAACCCAACCCCACTTGCAACCCTTGGAAAAATAAACATATTAATAATCCGGCAACCTCATACTTAATTCTTCAAAATATAGGTCATCATAAGCCAATCAAAGGTGGGGGGGCAAACTCCTATAATTACCGATTTATTAAATCGAAGTTAATCAGTAAAAATAGTTTGGTAAATGAGTAAACCATCCAATATGTAAATTTCTTAAACAAAATTCGGTAAATGGTAAATGGTTCGGTAAAGTACTCAAAAAATTTGAAATTCACGACTTGCTGCTTCATTCAAAACGACGTTGTTTTAATATTTCTTTTGAAAGAAGTCAACCCTTCTATGGTTCAAGTCATGTTAAATTATAATCCTTAAATGGAAAGATCAAAATATCCTATCGTATTAAATTGACATCCTTCATATTTGGAAGGGCCAACTCATTAGTAATTCTCTCGTATAAAAAAATACCCTAGCCGACTCTCTCCTTGGCTCCCTCTCTTTATTTTCATGTTCTTTTAGATCTTATTTTTTAAATCACGGACCATCTTCTTTGGTGGAAGGTGAATTTTTCTTCGTCCCTTTGTATCGTTTTTCTTTATTTTATTTAGTTTTCCTTCTAACATCTTCCATCCTATTTAAAAAAGTCCAAAGCATACGGGTCATCTTAAACTGTCATCTTTAAATGGAAAGACCAAAATATTAGGTCCTATTAAATTGACATTCTTCCTATTTAGAAAAAATAGGATTGCTCATGACTCGTTTTAACCCGATGCAACTAAACTCGAAGAGTTTAAAGATATAGTAGGTTGGATTGGGCGGGTCATCTTTATAATTGTCTGGTTCGGTTGAGTCATCAGATTACTAGATAAACCCGCAGACCCAACCCAACCCATAAATGATGTCACACAAATAAATAAACAAATATGTAATTAAAATTTATTTAGTTAGTTTGATTTGATTTGCAATTTCAAAAATAAATACTAAATTATATGCATGTTTAGTCGATAATGCTTTTTAAATTATTGCTTTTTTGCTTTAGTATAAACTTGTTTTAAATAGTTATTATTTGAGTATATTGTAGTTTAAAACATATTGTATAATTATGTTATTAAATATTTTTAATTTTACTAGTTGTCTTTTTTATTAGGAAATTTATTTTTTTCGTTCATTGTGGTTATGATTATGATGATGATGATGATGAAGAACACGTTAAGAAATTTAAGGTTAATATTGCTATTTCAATATATTTGTAATGTGTGAAAATTATTGTTTAATTAATAATTCGGCAACCTGATACTTAATTTTTCAAAATGTAGGTCATCATAGGCCAATCAAAGGTGAGGGGCAAACTCCTATAATTACCGATTTATTAAATCGAAGTTAAT
This sequence comes from Jatropha multifida, assembly GCA_948099535.1. NCBI lineage: Eukaryota > Viridiplantae > Streptophyta > Magnoliopsida > Malpighiales > Euphorbiaceae > Jatropha > Jatropha multifida. The sequence goes on from CANUEX010069171.1 coordinate 6,124, forward strand.
CAATAAAAATAGTTTGGTAAATGAGTAAACCATCCAATCTGTAAATTTCTTAAACAAAATTCGGTAAATGGTAAATGGTTCGGTAAAGTACTCAAAAAATTTGAAATTCACGACTTGCTGCTTCATTCAAAACGGCGTCGTTTTAATATTTCTTTTGAAAGAAGTCAACCCTTATATGGGTCGGGTCATGTTAAATTATAATCCTTAAATGGAAAAATCCAAATGTCGGATTGTATTAAATTGACATCCTTCATATTTGGAAGGACCACCTTATTTGTAATTCTCTCGTATAAAAAAAAAACCTTAGCCGACTCTCTCCTTGGCTCCCTCTCTTTATTTTCATGTTCTTTCATATCTTATTTTTGAAACCACAGACCATCTTCTTTGGTGGAAGGTGACTTTTTCTTGGTCCCTTTGTATCGTTTTTCTTTATTTTATTTAGTTTTCATTTTAACATTTTCCATCCTATTTAGAAAAGTCCAAAGCATACGGGTCATCTTAAACTGTCATCTTTATAATTTACGGGTTCGGTTGAGTCATGAGATTACTAGATAAACATGCAAACCCAACCCAACCCATAAATGGTGTCACACAAATAAATAAATATGTAATTATAATTTATTTAGTTAATTTGATTTGATTTGCAATTTTGAAAATAAATACTAAATTATATGCATATTTAGTAGATAATGCTTTTTAAATTATTTCTTTTTTTCTTTAGTATAAACTTGTTTTAAATAGTTAATATTTGAGTATATTGTAGTTTAAAACATATTGTATAATTATGTTATTAAATATTTTTAATTTTACTAGTTGTCTTTTTCATTAGGAAATTTAATTTTTTTGTTGATTGTGGTTATGATTATGATGATGATGATAAAGATCATGTTAAGAAATTTAAAGTTAATATTGTTATTTCAATATATTTGTAATTTGTGAAAATTATTGTTTAATTAAATTTTTAAGTATATTTAATTTTTTAGTAATTCCTCTTAAATATGTATATTTTATTAAATATTATTATTATTATTATTTATTTGATCTGAAATTTATATTGAATCTGTATATAACCCAACCCGTTTATAATCCGCGAGTTTTACGTATTTAATGGATTAGATTGGGTCAAAAAAATCATTGCACCCGTACATAGCGGTTAGGTATTTTAAATCGGTATAAACCCAACCCCCCTTGTAGCCCTTTGAAAAATCAACATGTTAATAATCCGGCAACCGCATACTTAATTTTTCAAAATGTAGGTGATCATAGGTCAATCAAAGGTAGGGGAGGCAAACTCCGATAATTACCAATTTATTAAATCGAAGTTAATCAGTAAAAATAGTTTGGTGAATCAGTAAACCATGCAATCTGTAAATTTCTTAAACAAAATTCGATTAATGGTAAATGGTTCGGTAAAGTACTCAAAAAATTTGGAATTCACGACTTGCTGCTTCATTCAAAACGGCGTTGTTTTAATATTTCTTTTGAAAGAAGTCAACCCTTATATGGGTCGGGTCATGTTAAATTATAATCCTTAAATGGAAAGATCAAAATATCGGATTGTATTAAATTGACATCCTTCATATTTGGAAGGACCAACTCATTAGTAATTCTCTCATATAAAAAAAACGCTAGCCGTCTCTCTCCTTGGCTCCCTCTCTTTTTTTTTTAAACCATGGACCGTCATCTTTGGTGGAAGGTGACTTTTTCTTCGTCTCTTTGCATCGTTTTTCTTTATTTTATTTAGTTTTCCTTCTAACAACTTCCATCCTATTTGGAAAAGTCCAAAGCATACGGGTCATCTTAAGCTATGATCTTTAAATGGAAAGACCAAAGTATCAGGTCCTATTAAATTGACATCCTTCCTATTTAGAAAAAAAAAGATTGCACATAACTCGTTCTAACTCGGCCCAACTCAACTCAATGAGTTTAAAGATTAGTAGGTTGGATTGCGCGGGTCATTTTTATAATTTACGGGATCGGTTGAGTCATGAGTTCACTAGATAAACCCACATACCCAACACAACCTATAAATGATGTCACACAAATAAATAAATAAATATGTAATTATAATTTATTTAGTTAATTTGATTTGATTTGTAATTTTGAAAATAAAGACTAAATTGTATACATATTTAGTATATATTGCTTTTTAAATTATTGCTTTTTTGGCTTTACTATAAACTTGTTGTAAATAGTTATTATTTGAGTATATTATAGTTTAAAACATATTGTATAATTATGTTATTAAATATTTTTAATTTTACTAGTTGTCTTTCTTATTAGGAAATTTAATTTTTCTTGTTGATTATGATTATGATTATGATGATGATAATAATGATTATGTTAAAAAATTTAAAGTTAATATTGTTGTTGGATTATATTTGTAGTTTGTGAAAATTATTGTATAATTAAAATTTTAAATATATTTAATTTTTTAGTAATTCCTCTTACATATTTTTATTTTATTAAAATACTTTTATTACTGTCATTTATTTGACCCGAGGCTTATGTTAAATCCATACATACTCCGTGGGTTCACGTATTTAACGGGTTCGGTTGGTTGAAAAAAAATCATTGAACCGCACATAAGAATTAGGGATTTTAAATCAATAACCCTAACCCACATGTAGCTCTTAGAAAAATCAAGGTATTAATAATCCAACAACCTTATGTTTAATTTTTGAAAATATAGGTCATTATAGGCCAATCAAAGGTAGGGGTAGGCAAATTTTGATAATTATCAATTTATCAAACCGAGCTTATTTGGTAAAAATAGTTTGGTGAATCAATAAACCCTAAACAATCTGTAATGTTTTAAACAAAATTCGGTAAATGGTAAATGGTTCGGTAAAGTACTCAAAAAATTTGGACTTCATGACTTATTGTCTCATTCAGAACGATGTCGTTTTAATATTTTTTTTGAAAAAAGTCAACCCTTAAATGGGTCGGGTCATGTTAGATTGTAATCCTTAAATGGAAAGATCAAAATAACGGGTCGTATTAAATTGACATCCTTCGTATTTGGAAGGGCCAACTTATTAGATTCTTGTATGAACAAAAAATCTAGCCGCCTCTCTCCTTGGCGCTCTATTTTTTTTTGTGTTTTTTCATATGTTATTTTAAATAACCGACCATTTTCTTTGGTTGGTGGTGATTTTTTTCATTCTTTCGCATTATTTTTCTTTATTTTATTTAGTTTTCCTTTTAACAATTTTTAAATCTATAATTGTTTGTAATACAACTTGGATTTAATCTCTCCGAACCATATCAAATGCTCACCCCTAAGCAAATGTTACTTTTCAACCAAATCCAGTAATTGTAATGTAACAATTGAAAAGCAAAAAGCAACGAGCATTATAAATGGAAAGGAGCCATTTAGCTGAACATTAATCAATATACTCTCACGAATTCACCCATGTTTTGATGTTGAAATCTTTGCCTATGAATTCATAACTAGGATGTGAAGCAAACAAGTACTGGTGAGTACTACAAGTAACCATTTTGAACCAAACCCGATATAGATTGTGAAAATCACAGCTCAAACCGTTTCAAAATATTTATACACTATTTAAATCCATAAAAATTGGGAGCATCGGACAAATCACGACGGATCGAATCATGTTAAATTGTTAAATTGACATTCTTACGTGGAAAAACCAATGTATTAATACTTGAAAAATCTCATGATTTTAAAAAATAAAGGTCATTACAAGTCAATTTGACTATAACTAAGAGACTAATTTATTATTTTCCCAATAAGAAAATATAAACAAGAAATGTCCCAAATATAGGCATAGCCCAGTCATTAAATAGGAAGCGTTTTCTTTATCTAAACTAAAAGCATCGCCATTTTGGAGAGCAGCAGAAAAACAAGCCAAGCTTATATTTCTTCTCTTCTTCTCACTCTCCACTTAACACTCTCCACTCCGCTTCAATGGTCTTTTTCCAATAAAACTATCGTGTTTTGACGATAATGTCGAATTCGGAATCACAGTATCGACTTTCACCGATAACCGGAATGCCTCGCTCCTCCGGTTCTGGTGACTCGGAAATGACAATGGTTGTTCAGTTGATTCATGAGATACAAAATCCCGAAACACGAGAACGTGCTCTCCACATCCTATCCAAGGTCGGTATATATATATATATATATATATAATATGTAGTATTTTCTTATTATTTATTTTTATGTACATTCTTTCTTTTTTTTTCTTTTTATCTGTTGTCTTTTGTGCTAGTTTTTTTTTATGTTTTTGTCTGGTAATTTTGTAAACTGATACTTGTTAAGTATTTTGAATATATACAGATGTTTAAGTTTGAAGGTGAAACGCTTTTTTTTTTTTTTTTTCTATTTGCATGTTGAATTGCATTTTTTAAAATACAGATTTTAATATGTTCTATATATGTACAATGAACTGCATTAGTGTTTGACAACATCTGATATCTGTTTGGTCAGCATATATGTGTTTTTCAGTTTTAGATTTTGAATTATATTGCTTATCGGATTTGTAAATTAGGAGTGATAGGGAACTTGCACTGAATCTTAGGCTTTGTTTGGTAAGCCGTAATTGAATGTAATCGAATGCATTTCTGGTCTACTTTTACAGTAGAAATGCATTTTATTACTTAGAGCTCACCAAACTGAATCTTAGGTTTTTGTTTTGATGGTGTACTCAAATTTTGTACAGAGAATTAATCTTATCGCTGCTACTGTTGTATTGGGTTAGTATCGAACTCTGGCAATATACCAAGGTAGAGTTAATGGTGTAAACAAATATGTGCTATAAGTCTTCTCCTAGGTATCATATTATTTTCATTTTGATAAAAATTGATAGAAACTGAGTGGGTTGTTGTCACTTTGAATCAATAGCTTCTATTTAATAGATTATTTTAAATACTGTTGTGTTTATAGGTTCTACATATGATTTCTTAATTGAATGTTGGCTACATAATGTGATATGAGTTATATTCAAGCAGCATGTTTGTTAGTCCTGTTTTAGATTTTTGGATCGAGTATTGTTTAACCATCAGTGCTGTTTCAAATATAATAGAAGTTAGAAAAGGTTATAATGATACAGGAAATGGTTGAGCTATTACCTTGGACGAATGGCGGTAATGCTTGAAAACTAATGTACAAGAACTTTGAAATATGAAGAAAACAGGGGCATAATTGTGAAAAGCCAAAAACCAAATACAATTCACCAGTTGATTGAAAGCAAAATGCAAAATACAAAAATCAAAGTGCTTATAGCAGGCATAAAAATGTCACTGCCTTTTTTCTTTTCATGCAAAAGCTTGCCTTTGAAGTGCAGACTTATGGCTTGATCTTATTTGTTGAGTAACCATTCAATATTTTCTAATTATTCCAAGCATTCATTTTTAACTTTTTTCATGCCCCAGAATAGGGCAGTTCGTGGAGATCTGGCACCATTATTATGGCATTCTTTTGGTACTGTCACTACACTGCTACAGGTATAAAATATTGCTAGCCTATACCAAATGCTTTTTCCAATTAATGGTTTCTTTGTATATCCACTAATAACATATTCGTTACAGGAAATAATTTCAGTATACCACTTACTGTCTTCTCCATACCTTACAGACAAAGCATCAAATAAAGTGTGTAATGCACTTGTTTTACTTCAGGTTGTTGTTTTGTGTTCATTATCTTCTAATTTTTTTTTTTTAGCTTTCTTGGTTTGTCTTGAATGCTTATTGTAAAACTTAGGTAACAATGTTGCAGATGTTATGCATGCAATTCTCTAGTTAATTAGCAAATAATGAGTACCTTGTGAACAGAAGGTGAATTATGGCATCAGTTCACTCGCTAATTTTTTTGATATGTTGTTTGTACCTGAATGGATAAGTTTGTCTTTCGTATCTTAGAATTTGAATGGTTTCACTCTCATGTTTGGTTTTAAAATTGACAAGTGATTAACCAAAAGTATGCTATAAAATTGAATTATTAATTTTCATATATTATTTGTCTCTAATAACTGAATAAATTATCCATTTTCTCAAAGGAAATAAAAGCAAAAAAAGGAAAAGTATTATACAGAAGGTTGAGATCATTTAGTACTGTTGCAATTTGTCAGACCCAAAGTGGTATTCTGGTTAGATGAATGAGCTTTTATTGTACATGAAACTGCTCCAAGCACTGATACTTGAATATGTTTGCTTTACGATGATTATCAATTCAGCTTGTTATGCCAGTTATATAATTATTAGCCCAGGTACAAGCACATATTTAGCTTAAAGGTAATGTATGAACAAATAAACAGCTCAAAGGAATTTTTGCTAGGAATAAAAATCAATTAAATAACTAGTTTCAAAATCAAGGGAATGGAACAAATTGGAAGTAGATGTGCAAGTGATGATTTTTTTTCCCTTGTCTTTTCTTTTGAAGGCAATAAAGAAAAGGTTTGTACAACTTAAGCTACATAAATTGAGGTTCTTGTTTATTCATCATTGTTTACAGCTAAAAAAAAAAAAAGTTAATAAGATGCTACTGAGCTTATTGTGCTTCATATTGGAAGCTTCCAATTGGTATTGGTGATTGTTGTTCAATGTTTTCTTATATTCTTTATGGCTGGAAATGTATTTCTTTCGAAGTATTTCATTTGCAAATTATGACAATTTTTCTTTCTACAGGGGATAGCAGCACACCCAAACACAAAGATGCTTTTTATTAAGGGTAAATTTTCTTGCTCTAATCTTTCACACATGCAAGGAAACTACAGCTTGGATTCTTGAGGATTTTAATTATTTTTCTTCCTCCCTTGTCCCTTTTTTAATTTGTTTTACCCTATGGGCAACTGATTTATAGCTTGTTCTCTTTTGGGTTTTCTGGACTACCTGAACTTGCCATCTCAGATAAAGTAATTTCTAAAATAGTTTTCTTGAATATATATTTATGGGTATAAGTTCGTGATTTCTTATATTTTTGAGAAGAAAGAATTCTCTAATAGGTTTAATAGATCATTAGCTTTCCAAATCTTGCACTGTATTTGATGTCTTTCCTAATGAAAATTCATCATATAGTGCTCGATTGTTTGCTTACTAGAAATTGAATGCTTCTAATTGTTGATGTTTTGGATAATTAAAGATACTTATAATTGAATTTCATGCTTTGCAGCTAAAATACCTTTGTATCTCAATGCCTTTCTTAACAACACAAACCAGGAAAAGTCTCATGAGTTTTTAAGACTTAGCAGTTTAGGAGTTATTGGTGCACTTGTGAAGGTATGTTTTACTGCCTTACTTAAACTTAAAAAGCCATTTCCCTATGCTCTTTAATAACATCACTTTTTTTTTCTTTTTTTTTTCCTATTGCCAAAGATGGCATAGATAAAACCTGTATTCTAATTGAAGACAATAATTTGTGATCATATTATGCACAGTACAGGAGAGGGACCTGATTCATGGCTTTTTAGGAACCATGTATTCAGAATTTTATAGAACTTTGAGTCTTAAAAGTAACTTTTTTACTCCTTTCTATTTTATAGGTCGATGATGCGCAAGTTGTACGCTTCCTTCTCAGTTCTGAAATTCTTCCTTCTGTCTTACGCTGCATGGAGGTTGGCAATGAATTGTCTAAAACGGCAAGTACCTTGACTTGGAACAATCGCATATTTGACATTTTTTTCCATGTTGTATGCTTTCCTGCTGGCATCTTATTACTTGTCCATGCACAATTTCACAATCAAGGGAAGATGAAATTGCAAGTATGAGTTCATTGGCATAATTGAGTGAAAAGACATCAGAATCTGCATGCTATTTTCCATAGAAGTAAAATTCTACCAATTCGAACTCTACTGCTCTGATTGGCATGGTCTTCAAACTTCATTTGCCCCTAGTTATAAATGAATTTGAACTGTAAATTCATTTATAAATAACAAAATTTGGTTTTGTTATATTGAATTCCACAAGAGTTTTAGTTTTATGAGTAAATTAAATATTTTTTATTAATACTTAACATGAAAACATGGAATTGCAGAAGAATTCCTTGAAATTTTATAGAATTTATTTATAATACCACCAAATGGAGCTTAATCTATTTTTATATTTGGACATACATACAGGTGGCTACATTCATAGTTTACAGAATCCTACTAAACGACGAGGGACTGAAGTATTGTTGCATTCTAGCAGACCGATTTTTTGCCATAGGGCATGTTTTAGCGAAAATGATTGAGAAGCTCGCCGAAGATGGAAGGATTGCAGAAGACCAATCTAAGCGTCTGCTGAAACACATTATTTGGTGTTATCATAGGCTATCAGAAAGTCCAAGGTTAATTGAATATGATTGTAGCTTCAACTATTTGTTTGCACTTGGTACTTTATTATATCTTTAGCATAAACTTAAACGCAGGGCATGCGATGGGCTAAGGTGTTGCCTTCCTATGAAGTTAAGAGATTCATCTTTCATCAATGTAATCCGTGTAAGTTCTCAAATCATTTTATAATGCGTTTGTAAAAATCAAATAATTACTTGTTCATTTTAATTATTTATTGTCAATTACGCTTTCCAGGATGATCAAACGGCAATGCATTGCTTAGGTCAGTTATTTCACAATGTTGCGGCTGGACATCAATCTACAACTCAAAAGGCTTTGCAGCCGGTAAGTCCATTACTCGGACACTTAATTGGAGGCTAGATTATGCAGAACACAAAATATACTGTACAAGGTACTGGAAGGGATAACAAAATATACACTTGGTATAGCTTATACACTCTGCTTTCTAGTGTTAAGCAAATGTACATTCCTTTACTTGATGTTAAAGGACTTAGCTCTTTTCTTTATAAGCTAAACTAATGCACTTTCTTTATTTTGAATATGAAGGATATGTTATAATCACTACTTATAAGTTATTTTTAACCTAAGCTAGTCTGTTTTTACATATTTAATATTTGGATGCATCCTCGAGATTTTTCCCACGAACAAATTGTAGAAAGATTGTCCGTTATGGAACACATTTCTATAGTCGGTTTGGCATTTCTGGTGGACCTTTTTTTGTTTCAAAAAAATCTTTGCTTTGCAGCCGTGTTTTGCAAATCATGGTTAGGGGAAAAGTATAAAATGTACTCTGGTGGAGTGTTTCTTGGTGGACCAAAAAGTGTTTCTTGTGGATAAAAAAAAAAAAAAACTAGTTTTAAATTATGAAATAATTTAGGAAAATGTCTTCAGACGTAAACAAGAGTAACTCATTTTCCTTGATTACTAACTTATTTTTCATTGACTAATAATTTATTTTCTTTGACTTTTTTTCTGTTAATGTTTCAAACAATGAAAAATATTTCTTGTAAATTATTTTACAAGCTCCGTTTGTTTATAGAAATAACTTATCTTTGAAAATTAGTCTTTAAGGAAAATGTTTTTTTAAAAATATTTTTCAAATGGCTTATTTTTTATTATTTGGTTGCAGTATATTTAAAAAATATTAAAATTTTTAACTCATAAGACCATAAAAATAGTTATAACAATATAAATTTTGTATTTTAAAAATATTATCGTTAAATTAGTCACTGTAAGCAAAATTATAATTCAATTGATATAGTTAATTATTTTTTCTTTTTAAAATTCTCATATATTCAAATTAGATAAGATATAAGATTATTTAATTGTAATGAAATAAAATTTTAATGAATTGAAATTAATATTTTAATTCTAACTATTAATATAACTATATTATTTAATTTATTTTTATTAATTATGACTCTATTATAGCTCAATTAGTTTTTTTATAGAAAAAATTATTTAATAAAAAAACTCAATGTTTATATAAATGTAAAATATATTAATTACTTATGAATGTAAAATATATTAATTATAATGAAATGATTCATTAAATTTATTAATTTGTAACTTCATTTTTTTTAATGCCAAAAAGTTTTAATTATAATAAAAATAAAATACCACATCAGTTTCATATTTTAATATGTTGCCACATAAGCATTTAAGCCTTGTAAATTATATATTTAGGCCTAATAATTAAAAAAATCTAAACTTTGGCCTTTTTAATAATTTTGATCAATTCTTTTAATTACTATAATTGATACCTCGAAATAATTTTTTTTTAACAATTGTGGTCTCAGTCCGTTAACCGTTACTATTATGTTGATTTGGCAGTTAGTGGGACTCTCGCCATGATATGTCACTTGTTAATTGTAAATTTATAAAGTGTAATTATTAAAAGAATTAGCCAAAATTATTAAAAATGCTAAAATTCAGAATTTTTTTAATCAATTTCAGAAAAAAAATATATTTTTTTAGTCATTCTAAATTATCAACATTTATGTTATAATAATTAAATATTGAAAAAGATATAAAGTTCAATAAACATAGTAAAAATAGAAAATCAAATGTTGTATAATGTAATACCCTGAAATTTTTATTTCGAAACATTCCCATTTAAATTTAAATTATACAAAAAATTTATCGAATAACCGTTAACCGAATAAAATCGGACCAATATTTTTTTTAATTGGACCGAATTAATTTAAATTAGACCCGAATCGGATATTTTGGAAAAACACTGTGCGTCACTATTTTTTTCTCCCCGGCAACTTACCTTGGACGGTTTGTTTTTATTTAATAATTTTAAAATTTTGTTTTTTTATTTTTTTGTTTTTTTCTCCTCTTCTTCTTTTTATTCTTCTCCCGCTCCTCCTCTCTCTTCGTTGCAACCACAAACCAGCCTCCTCCTATCACTACGTGAAATAACCCATTAATTTATTTTTAAAAGAATTTTTATTTAAAATTTAATTGTAAATTTTCACCAATGAGAATTGGCGAAAAATAATATTTTATGCCGCGAACCGAATCGAAAACCGAATTTAAATAGTCTAACTC
>CANUEX010069182.1:0-10776 GCA_948099535.1 Jatropha multifida
ACCTGGCAAAATTCTTCCCAAGTGCCCATAGTGAGTTGGCCAACTCGCATCTCCTCAACCTTGGTGCGCCACCATAGCTTGCCATCTTCTGCTAGAAACATAGGTACGAGGCTTAATTTCTCTTCATCTGAGGTGGTATGCGTGGCCTTGAAATAAGTTTCCAGATCAAAGATGAAGTTATCTACTGTACGCGTATCCCGCACACCTTTAAAGGGCAGAGGCTCTAGAATTTTCAACTTCCCACTTCTTGGAGGGTGGACTTCTGCATTCTTAGTAGCCATCGAAAGCAAGTCAACTTTTTCCTTGACAGCTTCATAGTCTTTTATAATCTCTGAGAGCTTTGACAACTCATTGTCGAATTCATTCACCTTCTCCCTCGCTTCATCAACCATGGGCTTTATTATAATTGCAGAATTCGTTGTGGGCTACATCCAATTCTTTCGGCAATCCCTCCAAGGTCTTGACCTGAGTCTCTAGGTTGTTTATTCTTTCTTCGACTCCTGTCTCACCACCCTGAGTGGCCGAGGCAGGACCTCGCTCCTCATCTCCTACCTCACCATCCGTAGTGGTCGAGGTGAGACGCAGGGCATCAATTAAATGATTTAATTCAGAGAGAGTGGTTTGCATTTCTAGCGCTTCAATGCGCTTTTTTGGCCTCTAGCCAATCCGGGACAACTATTGGCTCTCCAACAACAATATGCTTTTCTAATAAAGCAACAAACTCCTCCACCCGCTTCTCTAAAGCATTAACGCGGGTAGATCTCGACATTTTTCCTCCTCGAAGCTACTTGCGATTCGAGGCTCTGATACCAAATGTCACGGTCCCGTATCACGCACCAGGATCGGGCCATGCGGCGCTTACTTAGAACTCCCTCAAACAAGCCAGCCAATGATATCAATTAGTTGTCTGCAAGCCAAGAACAGGCGTTAGAACAACATAATATCGATAAGAAATCATATAGATTCGAATATAAGCACAATCCAAGCATCATCGAAAAACGAGTAGCAACACATAGCACACAGGGGTAAAATGGTAATTTTTATTTGTATATCAAATATTACATCGAGGCAACCAAAATTACAATAAGACAACCAATGACACATTCCATAGACATAGGGGCACCTATGAAGGGCCAGGACAAGGATTTTAGCATATAAGTGATTTTGACCACTAGTTACTCCCTTACACATAGTAATTAAACTAGCGAAGAGTGCAAGGCAGAAAGGGCCACTAGAGCCTAGGCATTCGCCTCTTGGAAAACGTGCAGGCTTGAGCGAGGTGAGATGCAAGAAAAATAAAAATAAAAACAAAACACAAATCTGAAAACTATTATTTAAGATATCAGGAAAAAAATTTAGAAAAACATGAAAAAAGCATGCAGCTGTTGGAGGCCGAATGGAGTAGAAGCAACAACACGGAAAAAAAAAAAACAGAGAGAGAGAGGTAGAAAAATATAGGAAGAGAAATTAAGAGAGAGATGGCTGAAAGGCTGCTGGCTAGAGGCTGGATTGTTGGAGGCCAGCAGCTGTTGGATGGAGAGTGGAGGCTGGATCGTAAAGCACAACATTGATTTTTGTGTCGTGTCTATTACTTTTATTTATTTGTTTTATTTTTATGTAAATAATTGCTAGCTGGACAAATTTATATGGAAAGAAAACCTTAGGTGACTGTTCAGAAAAAAAAAAGGAAAGAAAGGTGCACCTTTCTTACGCCTGCGCCTTTGCACAGTTGCAAAGGTGTGTGCCTCTGAGCAGAGGCTAGGGTTATCTAGGCAGAATACTAATAGTACTACTTTACTAGGGTTAGCTGGTAAGATTAATATTGCTATTACTATTAATAGGGTTATCTAGGCACAATACCTACAGCAATTCCAACTGTTTCATGTTATTAATATTCTATTTGCGGTTATCTTATATAGTATTAATTACCTTATTATATTTCATCTGTTCCTTTTGTCACTTAAACATGCATGTGGAGCTTGCGCCTGGTGCCTAAGCTGCAGGACTTTTTTTCGCCTTAATACACCTTGGCCTTGTAATAACTAGGGTTATATTATTCAAGGTTTTATACTTTTGGCAGAGCTGCCAGTGATACAGTTGTGAGATTGCCTGAAACAGGCTTCTCTCATAATGCTGCTTTAACTCAATCTTCTTTTGCCATTGATGACCAAGCAGTTTCAATAAATTTTTGTATCATTATCACCAGGAGTAAAATCTGATATGAGATTGTCTCTAGCTTGGTTGATGTGCAATCAGGAGCTGAATTGCCAAGTTTTTCATTTTCAATTTTTGGTTTGATTTTTCGTTTAGTTTGTAGTGTTAACAATTACCACATAAGTGTGATCTTACTCTCTTAACAATCAAGTTGCATTTCTTTGAGATAATGTGCTTGAAAATGGTGCAGTCATGCAGATTCTAGTTCTAAGAACTAGTAGATACGCAACTATAACTCAGAAGGCTTCGGATCCAATTTTATTGTGGAGACGTGATAGTATGGATACAATGTCATAATATTGTATACTTTATAGTTTCATTGGAGCCTATTTATATTTTTATTAAAATAACTTCACTTGCTTGCACTTTAGTCCTCTTTTTAGTAGTTTTTTGACAGGCAGAGGCTATTTACAACTATTTTCAATCCTACACGTCTTGCGAATGGAGAAGGCTCAACATTGGGTACTCTCATGTTCGATATTGAGCTTGTCAGCCTGAGGCACAACGGTGACAAGATTCAGGTCCCAAAAGATGATTTCTAATGCATGTCTCCAAGTAAGCTACTGGATGAATTTTAATTTATTTTTATTTTATGCGAACCACGATTTAGAAGATGATTTCTAACGCATGTTTTCCTCCCCCATCTCGGTTAAGTTGTATTTCCCAGCTCCAAAAAGCCTGATAACAAAATGACATATTGCAGGTTGTCGCATACAGCCATATGGACCTGAGATCTGCACTACAAATTTAGATTCATGGTTGTTATTTCTGACATATCTACTTCGTATGTAGTGCAAAGGCTCCTTCGTGAAATATATACTTCTCCAAGGTTTTGTTTATTTCCGTAAAATAATGCAATTACACTTATTGTATTTCACATAAATATATGTAAATTAAAAAAAGGCTGAATGTCATAATAAAAAATATTTTTAATACTTTACTGTAATTTCATAAAGTTCAAACCAAAGTTCATAGGTCCAAATTATAAAAAGCACTAGTAATAACATTAGTCCAAGAGCAAATACAAATAATATAGTCCAAAAAACAATAAAAATAACTTAGTCCAAGAAGTAATAACAATTACATAATCCAACAAAGAAAAATCATAAACAACATAGTTCAAGCTCCTTCATTTGTTCCCTACTCATTTGATTCCAGATTTCAGCAAGCGTCTCCTCACACTCAAACTCTCAGCTCACAGTTACAAACTTTGGGTGGTGTGAAACCTAAGTCACATATTGTTAAATACAATGAGAAGATCACAAAGATCATCTCTGTCCATCTCTGTGAAACCTAAGTCGTGCATTGTTAAAATTATCACTTGTTCCCAGATAGACATATTTGCAGTTGGTCAAAAGATCATTCCTATTGAGTAGATCACAAAGATGGTTAAATACAATGAGTTTCATTCTAAGTTGTTCCACACAATACCTATCACCTCTATTTAATAAAGTATTCATATAATATTTTCTCTCGAAAATGGCATTTAAACGTGCTTCTGTAGCTATATGGGATTTTCTGTCACATTATTGTGTGACACCTACTGCTGTAAAACTTGCAACTACACCCATAAAAGCAGCTCGAATGGATTTGTGTCATCCATCTACAAAGCAAAAATACAGATTTACTATTTAGTGATCCAATAAGCAAGGAAAGGCAGAAAATGGATAACTGATTTATATCATGTGACTAATCAGTTATCACATAAAATATTAACATGAAATATTACTGAAGTACTAATAAAAATAAAGAATAAAATCCCCATAATATTTAAACTCTATTGATATATATTCATCAACTACTGACCAATGTATACGTTAGAGTTCTTTTCCTTATTCTATATTATTATTATTATTATTATTATTATTATTATTATTATGCATAGAGTTTAATAAATTAGAGTATGGAAATCCTGTACCTTGAAGGGGATCATATCATCATTTCCATTGCAAAAATAAATTATCTATGCTTGTATGTACATGCCAAACTGTAAACTCTGTTGTCCTACAATTTTGTGGTAAACTTAAGTAGGGACGCACTCAGCTGCAGCTCTCACTCTCTCTTTTCTCATTTATTGTTTTTATTTTAAAGCCTTTGAGTTTAGTGGAGAGAATGTATATATTTTATATATTGAAGTAATTTATAGGGCTGAATACATTCATTGCCCCTTATATTTGTGCAAAAAAACCTTTTGGCCATCTCAACTTTCAAAATGATTTTTTAGCCTTTTAAACTCATTTTTTTGTAATTTATGCACGCCTCACTAGAGACAAGTTGTCTGAGTGTAAAACACGTGCGCTGACATAGAAAAGGACATTACTTGGGCAATGCACAAATTACAAAAGAAAACGAGTTTAGGGAGTTAAAAATCCATTTTGAAAGTTGAAGTGGCCCAAAACAAGAAAGCACTCTGCAATAAATTGTATTGCAACCTCCCATTAACTCTATTTCATCTTCATTGCTGTATTTCTCTCTTACACCCTATTTCAGTTACCTTGTAATAAAATAGCCCCAAAACCACAGCCCTCTCTCCTTAAAGACTGGTTTCTTTATATAAAGCCAAGAACTTCAAAAGGGTAGAGTACAGACCTCAACTTCCTAGTACATGTGCAAGTGAGTTACATACTAAACCTTGACTCGCCATAGTATTAATACAAACATAAATTCAATCTTATTTTTTAACTTTAACTTTTCCTAATTAATATTCTGGTGCTGGTGGGAGCGTGCGTCCATTGAAATAACAAACAACAAATAATCAAACTTGAAATTAACAAAGAAGAAGAGCAAACGCAGATGGCATTTAATAAAAATTAACAAAATCCATCCAAATTAATACAAGAAATTAACAAAACCTAACAATAATTAAATAGTAACAGGCATATTTTTTTAAACATTTAACAAAAAGATCAATCAATTCCAAATTTTCATGTGGAGATTGCCCTAACCTCTAGAAAATTGCAGAAATCCTTGCTTGTAGAAATAGATGTCTTTGTCAAGGAAGACTACTGGAGATGGGTGATAATGATGGTACCGCCGTGTGTTTCCGTTTAGAGAATAACCAAAGAGTTTGAGATCTTTGTTTTCATCAACGATGTGTTTTTTGTTTAGAGAAGTCTGCTTCGCTCACTAGCTGCTGCGTAAAATGTTTTTCCGTCTGTGCAAGAATAAGTTATGTTCCCCTTTTTGCTTATTTTTTTCCCGTGTTTGTAACTTATTTTTCTATTGACTAACACAATTTTTTACTTGACTTATTTTCCACTAATCCCCAAACCACGGAAAATTAGAAAAAATTGATTATAACTTTTTTATTTGATCAATTGTTTTCCCTGTGTTCATGCAATTTTCATGAACCTTAACATATGTTAATTTGTTAGATTAGATTATGATGCCATCTATATCTATCTATATATATAATTTTGAATCAAAAAAAGTTTTCAAAAATCTTATTTGGCATTCTCTCCTTTGAGTATGTGTTTTTTTTTCTTTTTTTACAAATTTTCTGAATTTTTAAATATTTTTTTCCTATATCTAATCTAATATATTTATATATAAAATTTTAAATATTTAATTCTTTAAAATTTTTTAATTTTGTAATTGAAATTTTAAAACTTTTGAATTTTTTGGATTTTGAAATTGAAACTTTTAATATCTTTGAATTTTTTTTTCCTTATATATAGACCTATTTCTATTTATACATACATTCATATTAATCAATTTCAATTATTTTTTTTCATAGTAGTTTTTTTCTTTTTCTTTTGTTGCTTTACAATTCTTTAAATTTTGATTGTGTTTTCTTTATTTACTTTATACTGTTGCATTTTCTTCTTCAATTAAGATAATGTTAACTCTTTGATCTCTTTTTTTTCTTTCTTTTTTATATTTAGTCTTCTTTTCTTGTGCATCGCATGATTTTTCTATCTTTAATCTTTATTTATTTAATAATATTTTATTATTATCTGTCATATGTATGCAGTTGTAGGTATGAAAAATTCATATTAATGGAGATGAATGGAAAGAAAAACTAAATATAAATTCATTTATATTTTTTTAAATGTATTATATTTTTAGCAAATCATATAAAACTATAAATTTTTTATTTATTGCTTTGTGTGTGTGTGTATATATATATATATATATATATTATTTATGATATTTTAATTTATGTTATTATTATTATAATAATATATATAATTCTAGCATTTGAGTTTTGAAAGGGTTTCACTAAAACTGAATTAATAAATTGAGGTGATAAATATAATAATATTTATTTATTTATTTATAATATAATAATGAATTCTCTTATATATATAGAGAACAAAGAAATATTAAATTCAATAAATATATTTTAAAATAGCAAAATAATTTGATAAATTAAAAATAAATATATTTAATAAATAAAAAAAATTTAGTTACCTTATCATTTATAGTCATAATAATATTCTTTCCCTTTAAATTTTAATTTTATTGTCTAAATATTAAAAAACTATATCTAAATAATCATATTTTCAAAATTAGTATTCATTAACAATTATTATTTATATCCTTTAAAAAAACAATAATTATCTATATCTATATTTCAAGTTTAAATTTTTATTCTTTTTATTAGATCATTTAAAATACTTTTTAATTTGAGAAATTATTATTTATTTAAAATCTTTAACTATATTTATATTTGAATATTTAAATTTTTTTAGTTTGAATTGTTTAATTTTTTATCTATTTATTTATACTAATTTTTATTACTATCATCTTTATAGATGAAATTCTTTTGTATGTTTTCAAATTTATAATTCTACAAAAATAATTCAATTAATATTTATTGTCTAGGACTTTTATATTTTATGTATTGACGCTATTTTAATATATATATATATATATATATATATATATATATTATTTTTTCATTTCTCCGAAATTATAAGATTTATTTCTTTTAAAAATATTTATTTTATATATACAACAAAAAAGTAACTTCTAACATAATTTATAATAATAAAGTAAAAAAATATTTCGCGCAAAGCGCGGGCTTTCACCTAGTGTATACATAAGATTGAAGATAACGAAGTCAAAAAACAATATTTGTTAAAACTAAAAGATGTGATATTACATAAAGACGAAAGATAATATGAACCATATGAATTAAAAGAAATATTTAGTAGGTCCAACAGTAGTAAAGAAAAAATTTTCGCTTCTTTAGCTAAATAAAATAAAACAAGATATTATTCAATTACAAGTTAATAAAATTATAAATTTACAAGTAGAACCCTCAGAAAATAGAAAGATTAATAATTTAGTTGAAATATTATCTTACGATGAATTTATCAATGCAATCTCTAGAGTAAGCTTCCAAAAATGGATAGTATTAGTCAAAATAGTAGTTAATAATGATTTTCATTTAACTACAACTACATTGGTTGACTCTGGTGCAGACCAAAATTGCTTACAAGAAGGATTGATTCCAACAATATATTATCAAAAATTAAAAAAAGAAAGATTATACACAGCTGATGGTAGTAAGTTAAGAGTAGAATATAAGTTAATAAATTAAAAGTGAAAATTTGTACTGACAATTTTTGCTTTAAGATACCTTTTATTTTAGTTAAGAATCTTACTACATGAGTCATTCTAGAAACACCTTTTTTAGCTACTATTTATCCTTTTACAGTAAACTGAAGGATTAAAAACAAGTATCTTAAACAATCAAATATGTTTTAAATTTATACAACCGATTAGATAAAAGGATCTAAGTACTTTACAAGATGTTTCGATATATAAAGAAATAAATCTTATTGAATAAAAACAGAAGCACATTAAGTATTTGAAATAAGAAATTAATAATATTAGGATTGAAAATCAATTACAATAAGCTCACATACAACAAAAAATTATAGATTTTGAAGAACTCTTAAATAAAGAAGTATGTTCAAATATTCTTAATGCATTTTGGTATAGAAAACAACATATAGTTCATTTACCTTATATAAAGGATTTTGATGAGAAAAATATTCCAATTAGATCTAGAGTTATACAAATGAATAAACAATTACAAGAATATTGTTACAAAGAGATAAACAATCTCTTAGATAAAAGATTAATTAGAAAATCCAAGTCTCCTTGGAGCTGTTCAGCTTTCTATGTCCAAAATACTGCAAAAATAAAATGAGGAGCACCCAAGTTAGTTATTAATTATAAACCTTTAAATAAAGTATTGCAATGGATTAGATATCATATGCCAAATAAAAGAGATTTGTTAAAAAGGTTACATAGTACAAATATATTTTCCAAATTTGATATGAAATCAGGATTTTGGCAAATATAAATACACGAATCTGATAAATACAAAATTGGTTTTAATGTTCCTTTTGGTCACTAGTAATGGAATGTTATGCCATTTGATTTGAAAAATGCTCCTTTCAAATTTCAAAATATCATAAATGACATTTTCAACGATTATCATGAGTTTTCGATGGTTTCCATTGATGACGTACTTATCTATTCACGTGATATCGATCAACACTTTTCTCATTTGAAAAGTTTTTATAACATGGTTAAGCATGGTTTAGTTATTTCTTTCTCAAAAGTTAAATTATTTCAGACTAAAATAAGATTTTAGGACATGATATTTTTCAAGATACTATTAAACCAATTAATCGATCAATTAACTTTACTGAAAGATTTCTGGATGAAATTACTGATAAAAATCAATTACAAAGATTTTTAGGATGTCTGGACTATATTGCTGATTTTATGAAAGATATTCATATCCTATTTCAACCATTATTCAATAGGTTAAGAAAAAAACTCTTCTCCCTAGACTGAAAAACATACCCAAATAATTAAAACCATAAAGTCTAAAGTTAAGAGCCTTCCTTGTCTTACTATACTGAATCCCAATTCATTTCTTATAGTAAAAACTGATGTCTCAAATATAGGCTATAGAGGTATTCTCAAACAAAAATTATCAGATCAATTTTTTGAATCTCTAATTAGGTACCATTTTGGAGTATGGAATGATACACAAAAATTATTCAACTATTAAAAAGGAATTGCTTTCAATAGTTTTGTGCATCACAAAATTTCAAGATGATTTGATTAATAAAAGGTTCATTTTACTAATTGACTGCTTAACAGTAAAAAATATTTTAGAAAAGGATGTTAAAAATATTATTTCAAAATAAATTTTTGATAGATGGCAAGCTATTTTATCATGTTTAACAAATAAATTTTTTCCTTTATCCGAAAAATTTGTTAAGCAAAAATTAATGGGCATTCCCATTAAGAATAAAATTACTAGAGAAAGCTATGAAAAAAAGAGTATGAGTATATGTTCTCCATTACCTGATCCTTCAACTACTCAGTTACCAATATCAACCTTTGCTTCAACTACTTCTGTTACAAATAAGCCAGCCAATTATCATGATGCCCTTACCAGTGCATCGTCCTCATCATCTATAGCTAATTATCCTTATATTAATAAGGATATAGACTTACTAACTACCTACATTGAAAAGAAATATACTAAATGTTCAAATTTTTTAGAAGTCACTTAAAAGGTATTTCCTTCAAATTTTCATTTTATTCCTGAATCACTTTCCAAAAATAGAAAATTTTATGAATTTATCTTAGTTGATACTAATTCTATAATTCTAGAGCATATCCATGACCCAGAAGATGTTAAAAAGATTTTGTATTTGAAAGTTCAAATAAAAAAGGTTTTTTCTCTCTCAAACTGGAATCAAAATCCTTATACTGGAAGAAAATTTAGCCAAACTTTATACCAAGTTCTTTTAACTATGAGGATTATAAAAAAGCTTGGTATAATGTATTTTACTTAAGAAACCATAATCATTCGCGGTTTATAATAATTCGACGAGGTTCAATTACAGAATTTCCTTTTTGGTTTCAAGAATGGTTCAAGTATTTCGGATGTTCAATTAAAACTTTTCCTACAAGAATACTACAAGGCTTTGAGCTTTATAATAAGCAATTAACCAATTTTGGACAAGATAAACTACTCTCATTTGCAGCTACATTTGCAATTCCATGGATTTTATCCTGGAATTATCAAATCAAACAAGTTCAATCACTACCCTTTCCTCCTATGCTGGTCAAAGTCTTCAGCAATAAATGGTGGAAGGATTACAACCAAACACAAGCCTGTGTTCAAGCTGTATAAAGATATTTTAGTTTAAAATGACATCTATCTTTGGCGAAAAGTCCAAATAATTTAGATTTTTTAACAAATAAAAGCAAGTGGCAAGCCGCCCTCGCCGCTACTAGTTCAATTGAGAAGTTCAAGAAAACACTACAAGAAATAAATAGTCAAGTATCTCAAGAAGATGAAGACGAAGTTACATCAAGTAACTCATCACTCCATGAAGATGATTATTATGATATAAATCAAATAAATTGAAATTTATCCATGTCACGACCCAAAACCGTGGGCCGGACCGGCACTAGGACCTAGGTAAGCTTAAGGCACCCGAGGCCCGTAGTAAGCCTAAACTATCACAATCCATCCCTATTATCATTTGACTATCGGAATAGCAAGCCCATATTATG
>CANUEX010069201.1:0-10511 GCA_948099535.1 Jatropha multifida
CTTGCAGATATATAAGAAAGTATGCTTAAATTATCTAACCAAACAGTTGGCAAGATAATAAGAGCAACAATTACGACAAAAGTTTGTCTACCACCAAGATGGTATCCTACAACTTCAACGTCTATATTTGGAAATAAGTTCTATAGGTTATCTCCTTCGAGAATCAAGAAACCTGTGGCAACCAAATAAAGCTCTATGTACATAAAAACAGATACCAAAATTCTTCCTTTGTTGCCAAAAGCACGCGCTTCTATGTCGGGATAGGTTCTGATATCAGAATCGACTTCCATACATCTTTTAATCAACAAGCCTGAGTAAAAAGCTGCAATGGCAATGAAAAATAGTAGACTCAAACTCAACCACCCTCCTGATGATACTGCAAATGGGGTTGAAAGTATTCCAACTCCTGAAAAATGAAAAGCAAAAACCACAATGTTAGCTATAAAAAAACAATTATAAGATATAAAAATTAAAAAATTTCAAGTTAAATAACGATTCTAACAAATCCCATTAATCAGTATATTCATAGGCTTAACCTAACACGGAATCAGGAAAAAGAAAAAGAGAAATAGGACCAAAACCAGATAAAGCATTGAGTCCATTGACAATGGTCTTGAAAAAAGAGGTATCTCCTTTACTAGAATGATTGTAACTTGACTCTGTATCTCTCAGTTTGTAGCTTAGGCTTTCGTGCTCGTCACTAACAATGAGAGGCACAACATAAACTGCAAAAAGTAGAAGCAAATATTAAGACATATGAGCTCCAGACATTAATATTGCTTTTGTAACTCATCTTACCAGTTGAGAAGGAAAGAAGAAGTAGAAGGAGAAGGAGAACGTCCTAGAAAATCATCATGAATTCTTCAATTCCCAACTCATTTTCATCATTCATTGTCAAATTTTATCAAATTATCAATTTTCTCAAATTGAAACCTAAACTCCAAATCTTCTATCAATGCTTAAATCGGTGAAAAATAAACCAATTAAAGGAAATACAGGTGAATTTTCGACTCACCTGAACAAGAGGGAGTCGTCGATAACTTCAGGGGTCGCCGGAAAATCGAGAAAACGCCGTTCATCGAGGAGGCAGCAGCGTCGCGCAGAAATGAGGTTCGAGTCCATCCGCTGCAGGTCCGTTGGCGGAGGGGAGGACTGCAGGCACGTTCGCCGCCGCTTGGAGCGTCGATCGACGCCTCAGTCTCGATGAGCGGTGGTCGATAGCAGGGGAAGGAGGCGCTGGTTCTGTGTTCGCGTGAGAGGAGGGAGACAAGCGAGGGAGAGAGAGAAAATGGGTAAACGGTGTTTTCTTTTTTTTTTTTAACCATTTTCTCTTTTTTTTTTATATCAATATCATGAAGCGTCAATCGACGCCGTTTGGCCACTTATTTGTTTTGCACGTCCTCTTCTTAGAAACGGATACTTAGAAACGGAATTAATATCCGTTTCTAATAAATAGGCAAAATTCCTGTTCAAATGGCAACGGATTTACTATCCGTTTCTAAAATCCGTTTCTACAATCCGTTCCTAATCTTTGCGTCCTCGATTCTAGCCAATTTTAGGAACGGAAATTTCCGTTTCTAATTATTCCGATTCTAATCCGTTTCCAAGGCTGGTCAAAGATGGTCATTTTTCTTTTCTATTCCGTTTCCAATCCATATAAATAGAAACGGACATGTCCGTTGCTAATCAGCATTTTTCTTATAGTGTATAGATTTTAAACTAATAACTGAGTACAACTTGTTAACATAAATATTATATACTACAAAACTTAATTTTATTTATAAAAAAGAGGTAAAATATTCTATTTATATATAAAACTACCCAAATATTTTAATTCTCATCACTTTACTATATCTACTTTGATAATCAATATAAATTTGCTAAGATCACAAAATCTGTCTCTGAGTCACATTTCTGGGATTTTTCAGCTTTAAAATAGAATTTTCTAAATTTGCATAGAATAATTGTTTGAAGGTCAAACACGCTTGAATTGAAAAACTAATTACATATCTATAATTTACATAATATTTTGCCTCTTCAGAGTTTTGAAGATCGGAACCATTGCCGGCATTGCCACTATACATGGTGGCCAGAGTGACAGCAGGCTCGAAATTCAACAAATTCAAAATTACTTCAAATTTCAAATAAAGTCTTTATTTCACGTCAATTTTTGCTAATTAAATCAACTTTGTCTAAATCTCCAAATTCAATCATTTTAATCCCTAAATTCTAAATCTTTCAAAACTCCATTCAAGGATCAAATTAATCAAAGAAGAACTAGCTAAGAGTGTTAAAGGTTAGTTTTCGACTAACCTGAGTAAAAGGAATCAGTAGAGTAGCTCATTGTCGCTGGAAAATTGAGGGACAGAGGCCTGTCAGAGGAGACAGCTCCAACTTGTGATATAGGAGGCTTTGCTCGTCGAACAAAATACTAGATACTTGGCTACCAGCATCTAGAGTTCCAATTGCTACTTAGTTTCTGTTGAATGATGGGCGAAAATTGATTAAGAAAGAAGGAAGGAAAGAAAGAATGAAAAGAGAGGGGGGGGGGGGGGGGGTTTCCATGTGTGTACTTGGGTAGCTTAGCTTCTTTTTATTTTTCTTTATCAGTTTTATTATTATTATTATTATTATTATTATTATTATTATTATTATTATTATTATTATTATTATTATAAATCATGTCTAGATTTTTGTGAACTTCCTTAAGAAGTTGATTTGGGCTTGAAAGGGGATTGGGTTATTTGGATTTCATTTGTTTGCTTGAATCTATCTGGTTAAAATGGTTTGATTCAAGAGATATTATTGACATGGTTTTTAAAATTTAATTTAATTTGATCGATTTTGAAAATAAAATTTCAAGTCATTTCATAATATAACAAGTAAATTCGAGTTATTATTGGTCAGGCAAATTGTAACACCTTGTTTTTAGTAATTTGCGAATAGTATCACCAGTATGGAAATCGGTATTATTTTGGTCCGAAAAACTTACTATTTATGCTTTATATTTTTTTTTATTTTTGGAGCATGTTTACATTATTTAGATGAGTAGAAAAAAATTTATAAATATTTTTAGAGAATTTAGGTAAAAGTGAATAGTGAATTGTAGTGTTTTATTATTAAGGAAATTTGAGGAATGATTTACATGGAGTAAATTTAATAATCATGTGGAAATAAATAATAATTTGAGGATAATTAATTGGAGAATATTTTAGACCTTTGGATTAGAA
This sequence comes from Jatropha multifida, assembly GCA_948099535.1. NCBI lineage: Eukaryota > Viridiplantae > Streptophyta > Magnoliopsida > Malpighiales > Euphorbiaceae > Jatropha > Jatropha multifida. The sequence continues at coordinate 3,231 of CANUEX010069201.1, forward strand.
TACCTGTGACATAATCATAGCCCTCCATTTGTTATAATTTGATGTAGTAAAGTTTGACTTCATAACTTCAAGTCAACATTTATCATTTCATTTCTTCTTGTTCCTCTTCATTTGAACGTCCACTCTCTCCTCTCTTCCTCTCCATTTTTCTTCAATTCTCCACTACTAAACTAAACCAAGTCAACCCAATTAAACCATAAGCCATTAATTAAACTTAGAGAATCAAGCTTAGGAATTGATAATTGGTGGTTAATTCAAGAAATTTGGTGATTTTCTATTAAGTCAAGTAAGTAAAGATTTTGATTTCTATGAGTTTAATTGAGAATTTTTTAGCAATTATATGTTTAAACATGCTCCATCTTCTTTCTTTATTTGCTTTCTTTATGTAATGTTGAATTTTGTACTTGTAAGAGATGGATGAATCCTCCACCAAAGATAAGGGAGAGTAAGATTTAGAGGTTTATTTGAAGCTTTCTAAAGCTTGACTTAAGATTAGTGTTCATGAATTTCTAATCTTTTTATCATTTTCTTAAATTTTTTAATTATAAGGCTCTATGTGGAATTTTTAAGGATTTTCTAATTCTTGGCTTGAATAATGTGTGCTAATGCTTCAAATATGTTCTTGGGTTCTTGGGTTCTTGAATAACTTAGAAGGAAGTCCAATTGCATAAGAGCAAATTTCCCTCCCCTTCTTCTTGCTTTGGTCGAAATACATATGGGTAGTTATGCTTGTGTTCTTTGCTTTTTAATTACGGATTAAGCCTCTAAATCATGCTATACATAGATATTTTATGTTGTGAAGTTTGTCTTGCATGAATATTAAATTTTGTTAAAGTTTCCTATGATAAAAAGTATGGAAAATTAGGGGTTTTGAATGGAAAGTAGGAAATCAAAGGAAGGAAATATACTAAGGTGATTTTGGGATTTAATGAATAGTATCAGCATGCTTAGAATATAAGGACAAACCTTCTTTCTTTATGCTTTTTGTTTGGTTGAACACGGGAAGTGTATGTACCTAGGTTTATTTTACTTCTTGCTTGGAAATTCTCCTTTCAAATTATGATGTTTAGAATGTAATTATGTTATGATGAGCTTTCTTGACTTGAATATTTTAGAATACACTTTACCCTGTGACCCAAAGGTTGAGAAATTGGTGTATTGAATGATATTACGCAATTGAAAGTCTATATGAGTTATTGATGTTATGAAATGTGGAAGCTTAACTTCCCAAAGGAGGATCTTTTTATGTGATTTTTGTTTATACGTACAACTTAGCTTAGGAAGAATGGCTGCCTTACGGTTTCACATGCTTTTAATTAAGAATGATCTTGAATTAATAAGGTTGATCTTATATTTAAAACTTAGTGGTTATTTCTTTTAGACTTAAGAATGGTGAATTTTCTATGATTTAAGTTGTAGGGATTTTCAAAAGGAGGAATAAGGAAATGCAAGCTTTAAGTATAATTATAATTCCTTGGATATAATTAGTGTTTTAAGTGAGATGAATAAGGAAGAGGAAATTTTTACATTAAAATGAGATTGAGACTTTAGATTTCCTAGGACTTAAAATAAAGAAAACCTTTAGAGAATTGCTAGAGCCTTGATATGCTTAGTATGTGATTTTTGCTTCTTTAAGTATGATAAATGTTTTTAGTAGTGAGTTACTTTTGAAGAAGGAAGTTGTTATGATATAATCATATATGTGTTATGTATAATAGTAATTTGCCTTGCATGTATACAATAATTTGATAATTTTTTCTATGATTAAAGCTTATGAGATATTGGAATGAAATTGATATCTAAGTATCTGATATGTGGTAAAAAATTTCTATCATATATTCTTAGTCTTTCATGACTTTTCATATAAACTTAAAGAATGTTTAAGTTGTGGAAAAAAGAGTTTTATGACTAAATGTATTTAACTTAAGGTTTTTAACGGCCTTTTTACATGAAATTAATTGGTATATGTCACGACCGAAACCGTGGACCGGACTGGCACTAAGACTTAGGTAAGCTTAAGGCCTTCGAGATCCGTAATAAGCCTAAACTATGAAAAATCTGTCCCTATTATCAACTGACTCTGGAAACAGCAAGTCCATATTATTTCATTAATAAAAAATCAGTCAATTAATAATCTTGACCCAGCTTCAATGTCATATATAACTCATATCACAGGCCTATACACATTTATTAAAAATAGATTTTTATACAAAACTCATCAATCATAAGATAGACAGTCGTTCCTGACATAAAATCCTTCAATATATCTAAAAATACTCCACAGGTATAATCATCATCACACTATCCATTCTTACACAATCATATACAAATTCAATATTCTAAATTACGGAATCAAATAAATATATGCGGATTATTTAAAGACACCATCCATAACATATAAAAATATTTACATTATCAAGGTAGAATTATTCTCTGCATCTCTGCGGGAAAGAAGTAGGGCCCTTATGAACCAACGATACTTCTACTTCCTGAAAAAGTTTATGGAAAGGGGGGTGAGTTTCATAAACTCAGTGAATAATAATAAATAATGCATAACCCATACACTCAAGCAGAATGCTTCCACAATATATGAAATGAAAACACATTTAAGAAGCACATGTCACAACATCAGCATCTTTAAATATATCACATTCAAATAATCACAATATGTAGAAATTGATCAGTGGCGTCATAAATCCACCCACCGGCCCTTGGCCTACTTTTCTCATATATATATATATATATATCAAGGAGTCGATCCCCCATGCCTGTCTAACAGTCCCATGGTGACCCACTTCATCCCAATTTCACTCAGATATAAAGCACATCATTATCACATCACAATTAATTCAACAATTCAATCAGTACAATAAATCATATGCAATATATGAATGTAATCAAAAACTGTAATTATATATTATTGTAAAATTATAATATTATATTAATAAGTTGGACAATATCAATAATATAATAACAATGTAGTTTAGAAATGAATATTGATTATATTTAAATAATATAGGGAGTATGATATGTGTATGAAATGCGAATATGTAGATGATGGTATGCACCATTTATTATTACTCACAGTGATAGTAGAACAATCCAAGTCTACTTTGGGTTCTGACTTGGAGGAGCAGTAGAGAAACTCGTTCGATCCCTTATCAAAAATCACAGTCCAAGATAATTATCTATAGATGATCAAAGGTTTGGATTGCATGAACAATGGCTAAGATCATGTGTGAGGAGAGAGGAGGTGCTGAGGCGTGGTTAGCTTATCGAAAATGGTGCAAGAAGGCTGCTGCATTGTTGGAAACGGACCTCGGGAAGGAGGAAAGAGGAGGAGACGGTGGCGCAATGAAGGAGCTACTACTGTCACTGCCGCTACTGCTGAAGGTCGGAGACACAGGGAGAATGAGATCGAGAGATAGTAAGAGTGATAGAGAAGAGAGAGGGAGTGATAGAGAGAGAGAGAGCAAGTAAGAGTGAGAGGGAAAGATAAAATAAAAAAAATAGATAAGGAGAGGGTGAGGTCGATGGAGGAGACATGGAAAAGAAAGAAAAAGAAAGATAAGCAATAATTAAGAAAAAATAAACTGACAAAAGAAAGGAAAGAAAGAAAAGGAATCTACGGTTGATGTGCCATTTCGGTTCGATTAGGACTTGTTTTATTCAACCCAATGATTTAGCCTATTTTTTAATTGATTTCATGATTTTTTAATTAATTTTTGGGCAAATCAAAATAGTTTTCGATTCTAAATAAGCCATAGAAAAATATTATGCAGCATAATATCATTGGTTAACAATTTGCAATTAAATTTAAATGCAAAAGATTTGAAATTAAAATTTTAGAGTATTTCAATTCTCCTCTCCTTATAAAAATTCGTCCTTGAATTTTAGAATTAATAAGGTAGGACAATATAACAAGCAAAGAATATACAAAAAAATCAGGTTCAATTACTAGCAAGATAGAATCTCTCACTCCAAATGAAAAAGATAAGGGTATCTCTCTTGCATCTCAATAGTTACTTCCCATGTGCACTCCTCGACAGAATGATTTCTCCATAAAACCTTAGCCATAAGAATCTCTTTAGATCATAGCTTACAAATTTGAAAGTCGAGAACCTCTTCATATGTCAAATCTTCATTCGCTTGAATCTCTAGAGGTTCCAACACGTGTGATGGATCAAATACATACTTCCGTAGCATAAACGCATGAAACATTGGATGAACATGAGAAAATTCATTTGGGAAGTCTAGTTGCTAAGCTACCTCTTCGATTCTAGTAATAATCAGATAAGGTTTAATATATCTTGGAGCCAATTTTCCTTTCTTGCTAAATCGAAGAATTTCTTTCATAGGAGATACTTTCAGGAAAACTGAATCACCCTCTTGAAACGTAACATCTTTATGCTTAGGATCAACATAACCCTTATGTCTATCGAAAGCAGTCTTGATTTGATCTTGAATGACAGGTACTTTTTCATATGTAACTTGAATCACTTCGGGTCCTACTAACTGTTTATCTCCTACTTTCTCCTAACAAATGGGTGATTTGCACTTCTTAACATATAGAGCTTCATACAGTGCCATACTTATGCTCGCTTGATAACTATTATTGTAAGCGAAGTATACACATTCAAAACGTATCTTCCAACATCTTTATTGTTCTCTCAGATTGTCCATCAATCTGTGGATGAAAAGCTGTGTTGAAATCAAGCCTCATTCCTAGAGCTTTTTGCAATGATTGCCAAAATTGAGAAGTGAACTGTGTTCCTCTGTTAGAAATGATAGAAACTGGAATACCATATAATCGCACTATCTCTTTGATGTAAGTCTTTGCCAATCTGTCTACATTATATGTGGATCTCATTAGAATGAAGTAAAATGTCTTGGTAAGTTAGTCCACTATTAAACAAACTGAATCATAACCTCCCGATATTCTCCATAAACCTACTACAAAATCCATAATGATTCTTTCCAATTTCTATTATGGTATTGACAATTGTTGTAGTAGTCCTGCAAATCTTTGACATCCTGCTTTTACTCATTGACAAGTGAGGCATCTTGATACAAATTCAGCCACATCATTCTTCATTCCTGTCCACCAATAGTTATCCTTCAAATTTCAATACATTTTTGTAACACCAGGATGTACACTATAAGTGGCATAATGAGCTTTATCTAAAATCTCCTTTCTAAGATTGTCAACATCAGGTACAGATAATTGTGTATCATTTCTGACTACTCCTTCACTGTCTATCACAAAATTTTTAGATCCACCATAGTTATTTCTTGCATGATTCTCTGTAATTGCGGATCTCTACTCTGTGCAAATTTAATCTTGTCAAAATACATCAGCCTTACTCTAAAATGAGCTAACAAAGTCACTGAAGTAGGAATTTCCAATTCAAGATTTCCATTGAGCATTCTATGAACATCCAAGACTAATGATCTCTTTTTTGTTGAGATATAGGATAAATTCCCCGGAGATTTTCGGCTCAAAGCATCAGCTACAACATTAGCTTTCTCTGCATGATACTGAATGGTACAATCATAAGATTTAAGGAATTCCATCCAACATCTCTGTCTCAAGTTCAAATCTCTCTAATCAAATATTTTAAGCTCTTATGATCAGTAAAGATTTCACACGAAACACTATAAAGGTAATATCTCCAAATCTTCAATGAAAAAATAATAACAGCCATTTATAGATCATGAGTGGGGTAGTTCTGCTCATGCTTCTTTAATTGTCTAGAAGCATATGCAATAACTTGATCATGTTGTATCAAAATACAACCTAAACCCTACTCTGGAGGCATCACAAAACACAGTGTATTCCTCATTGCCTAATGGTAAAGCCAACACCGGTGCAATAGTTAGACATTCTTTAAGCTTCTGAAAGCTTGCTTCATATGAATCGGTCCATATATATAAACTTGGCATTCTTCTGAGTTAGTCTAGCCAATGGAGCTGCAATTCTAGAAAAGTCTTACATGAAACAGCGATAATAACCAACTAAACCCAGAAAACTTCAAATTTCTATAAGAGTAGTCGGACTAAGCCAGTTAACGATTACTTCAACTTTCTTAGGGTCAACCATAATACGATGTTTAGATACCACATGACCTAAGAAATTGACGTTTTCTAACCAAAATTCACATTTTGAGAATTTAGCATGCAATCGATGCTCTCTCAAAGTCTGTAACACGATCCTCAGATGATGCTTATGTTCTGTTGTAGTTCTGGAATAAATCACAATATCATCAATGAACACGATCAGAACTGATCCAAATAGGGCTTGAACACGCGATTCATCAAATCCATGAAAGCCGTTAGAGCATTGTTGAGTCCGAAGGACATAACTAAAAATTCACAGTTGTCATATTTGATTCTAAAAGTTGTTTTAGGAATGTCTTGCTCCTTAATCTTCAACTGATGATAACTAGACCTCAAGTCGGTATTTGAAAAACCAACAACTGCCTGAAGTTGATCGAACGTTCCTACACGTTATTAATATGACAATCATATTACATATCTAATACCCAAGAATTAAAAATATAAGGATTAATTTCAATTATAAACATACTTGAAGTAGAAACTTCTACAAGCTTCTTTGCTTTTACAATCGCAAGATATTCCCTACAGTTTCTCTTCTAGTGGCCATCTTTGCTATAGTGATGGCAGGTACCCTTTTCTTTAGTCACACCTTCCTTGGACTTCAGTGCCTTCTTCTTATTCTCCTTCTTCTTAGGCTTTTTCTTAGCTTGAGAAGACTGAACTAGCAGTATATGTAACACCCGTCGCCCAATCCTGGAGAACCAAACGTCGAATGCCACATTTGGTGCCGGAGCACCGACTTATTATACCTGATGAACCCGAAATATACATTAGAAGTGGCTTAGTTCTCATAAGGAAGCAAGTAATATTTTGATAAAAATTGTTTTTTGATAAATAAAAACATAGGGAAATTCCTATGAAAAATTCGTAAGAGTTTCTCTTAAAAATCGACTTGCCACACAAAGAAAACAAAGCACTTCCAATGTTCAATCCTCCAAACCTCAACTCCAAATTATTAGACCAAGTTGCACAGCACTTCTAAAAATATAATGTCAAGTCATCTTATTATATAATTAACCATTCAAGAAAATATATACCATCGTTCATACACCATTCATGAAATCAAATAATAATACTTAATCGGCCACCAATTTCATTAGTTATAATTACAATATTTACAACCTCAAAATTTGTTATAATAAATTCATACATGCCATTATTCAC